>PVKE010029598.1:0-20142 GCA_004027555.1 Craseonycteris thonglongyai | reverse complement strand
AGCGGGGGGACAGTTGTGGGGGGAGGTGGGAGTGGGCACTAGATATAAGGTGATGGAAGGGGAACTGATACTGAGTGATGGGCACATAATACGATGCATGAATGATGTGAGGTGGACTTGTACATCTGTAAACTGTCTAATTGTTACCAACCAATGTAACCTCATCAAATTTAACAATAAATTAAAAAAAAAAAAAAGAGCTATTCAAATTCAGTGCCTGTGTTTTTAAAAAATTGTACCCTGTGCCTTGAAAATAGTAAAACTGTGGTATAACTTAATATGGGGGAGTATTTTTTCTACCTGGAGCTATACTAAGAAAAATTAAATGGAGATGTTTTTTAATTTTAGAAAAAAAACAAAGTATTCATTTACCCAATTTTGAAATTAAGAAATAGAAGTATGGTATATATTAGATCTCTGTTGTGTTGTAAAACCATCCTGACAAACAATACCATCGCACTCTCAAAATAAAATACTAAACCCATACAGAGAAAAATAGTCTCAAAGAGTGTCCTACAAATGTGATCACTGAAAGGTGAACAGCACCGGGGGTCTTGAGAAAAGCAAGCCAGAGAATGGGTGAGGAAAAGAGTGGACAACTGGGATGCACACTGAGGCAGACAGTAGGTCAAACACTGTCCTGTCGTATCACTTGTTTCTAGAACACATATCTTGTCACACAAGTTAACGGGAGTGATGTCTATATAATGTGAAAGTCATTTTGGTTTGCACATGATTTTCCCCAGCAGGTAAATGTGTTACATCACTGAGTAATAGCAGCTAAATTCAGATATACGGATACATTAATGCAGCTGAGTACTGCAAGCCATAGAAGAATGAATCAAGTACTGCAGGATGTCCATTCTCACCTTGTTTTCTGTTGGCTTAATTTTGCCATGCACTCTCTTGGAAGTGCATTTTTGGAGGTCTCCCCAGCTTTTGTACATTTTGCCCTTGTTTTTATAATGTGGCAACCTTACTTCTACCTTCCAACTCCTTCCCTTCAAATTATATTTACTTTTTCCTCCTTGAACCTACATTTACTGTATTATCTGTTTATTTGGAATTTAACTAACCTTTTAAAATAAACTGTGTTAATACTTTTGGGATGATTGGTAATATTTTTGATAGTACTCTGATTATGAAGTTTTTTTACATTTCATGTGGCCTCCCTCAACCCATTTTTACTCATAATTTTTTTTTTTTTAGGCATGAGTTGATATATTATTATGGTTTTGATTTGCATTTTGCTGATGATTAGTGACATTGAGCATCTTTTCACATGACTATTGGCCATCTGTATCTTCTCTTTGGAGAAATGTCTATTCAGGTGCTCTGCCCATGTTTTTTTTTTTATTGTTAAATTTATTGGGGTGACATTGATTGATATAAATTACATTGTTTCCGGGTGTATAATTCTACATTACATTGTCTATACATATAGCATTATGTGCTCACCACCCAGAATCAGCTCACTTTCCATCACCTTATGTTTGATTCCCCCTCCCTACTCCCCCCTACCCATTTCTCCCACCCACCTTCCCCCTTACTCTCAGGTAACCACTAAACTATTGACTGTGTCCATGAGTCTTTGTTTCTTTGTTCCTTTCAGTTTTATAGTCCACCTATAAGTGAGGTCATATGTTTCTTGATTCTTTCATTCTGACTTATTTTGCTTAATAAGATGTTTTCAAGGTCCATCCATGTTGTCCCAAATGGCTATATTTCATCTTTTCTTATCGCTGAGTAGTATTCCATTGTATAAATGTACCACAACTTCTTTGTCCAGTCATCTATCAGAGGACACGTTGGTTGATTCCACGACTTGGCCACCATGAACTGTGCTGTGATGAACATTGGGGTATGTATATCTTTGCAGATTAAGGTTTTCAGGGGTTTTTTTGGTAGAGTCCCAAGAGAGGGATTGCTGGGTCATATGGCAATTCCAATCTTAGTTCTTTGAGGACTCTTCACACTGCCTTCCACAGTGGTTGTACCAATTTACATTCCCACCAGCAGTTTACACATAATTTTAATATATGCATTTTAGCAGATTGTGAGGTGTTTCAAGAACACTTATATCACATTATCACAGAAGCATGAGTATAGAGATACAAGCTTGTGGTTCATTGAGTCAGAGTAGACTCAATCAGAAACAATTTAGCACTTGCAGTTGCTAAATTTGATAGAGATTCATTCTTGATTGTGGACTTTAATCACAATGCAATTTATTGGGCCCTCTCTGTTTAGAATCCTCTAGCATTTAAAAGGTCTTCTTCAGTTATGAGATGAACTCATTACCTCAGGAATCACCCTTATTCTACTATAAAGAGTTGTCAATTTATACATTCAAAAGGAGAACCATATCTTTTGACCTGATGTGTGTCTTTCAGAGATACAATTCCTTTATCAGAGGAGACATAAAATGCAGACACGTTCATTCTCTATGATGCTTTACCCATTTGGTAAATTTTATCATATGTGCTGCCACCACAGAGCCATTAAAAAAACTCACAGCATTTTATTGAGGTACAATTTACATGCCATAGAATTCACCCATTTAATCTTTACAATTCAGTGAATTTTGGTGAATTTACCAAGTTATACTGCTGGTACATAGTCATGTCCTGCTTCATGTAGGCATGGCTAGTAGTCTTAGAGGACCCCATGCTCAGAAGGAGGCCCAGCACTTGGAGTAGAATGCTCTATGGTCATCATATTGAAAAAAATTTTTTTTAAGATTTATTTTTTTATTGTTTTGAGAGAAGATGAGAGAGAGAGAAGGGGGAGGGCCCAGAGCAGTCTCCATGGTTGTACATCATTAGTTGTGACATGGTTTCATTCCACAGAAGTGAATGTGGGGCCATGTGAGGCAGGAACTGAACTGTGGGCCTCCCACATGGAAGGTGAGAACCTTCACCACCGTTTCATCCTGGTGGGTACCAGTTGTGCCGCAGTTCAGCACATGGGTTTGTACAGTCTGGGGCCAGACCTTGCGATTACGAGGCAAGCACTCAACCACTGAACTATCCCTGCATCCCATCTTTAAACTCTTAATAATTTTTGTTTTGAATTTGTGTTTTGTAAGTAAAGTCTGATGGGACAATGGAGCTTTAGGGGAGTGAAGCTACATGGACCTGCCTCTCTGTGACAAGTTCTCAGTCATCTACTCCCTGTGTTTGCTCTGTTACTGCAGCTGCTGTGGACACAGGGAATGTCAGCACCAGATAGATGTATGTGCCCTGCATGCTTGTGGAGGTCTGCACTCACCCCATGAGTATCCTCATGCCTGAGGGAGCACAACATTAAATAGCAAATAAAAAGTGCTGTGACAATTCTAGAGAGATCCCAGAAAATAAGGAAAAAATTCCTGCCTTTTAAACTTTCATTTTGTACAGATCCTGCCCACAATCCAGCTTTAGAACTTTTCCATCACCCCAAAAAAATCCATTATGCCGGTTTATACTTAGTCAATCCTTATTTTCCATCCCCAGTCCAGGGCAACCATTTTTATCTTCTTTTTGTCTCCATTTTTTCTGTCTAGACATTTCATATAAATATAGCCATACAAGATGTGGCTTCTTTCATGTTTTTGCCATTCATATTGTAGTATATACAGTATTTTTTTTCTTTTTGTTGCTGAATAATATTTCATTGTATGGATATATGGCATTTCATCTATTTTCTCTCTTATCCATTCAGGAGTTGATAGACTTTTGGATTGTTTCCATATTTGGGACATTATGTTGCTATGAACATTCACATGTAAATCCTTGTGTGGACATAGGTTTTTATTTCTCTTGGGTGTATACCTAGGTATAGGCATAGAAACTTTTCCAAAAAACAACTGTTTTCCACAATAGCTATTTCATTTAACTTTCCCAGCCACATGAGAGTTCCCATTTTTCCACATACCCAGCACTATTTATTATTACCTGTCTTTTTTTTTAATGTGTGTGGTTGGTAGGGAGAGGAGTCAGGAGGAGGTGGGTGGGCTTCTATTTAGCTTTTGAAAAGATGCAAAATGTATTTAATTCCCAAAATAGAATAAATTTCTGTGACGCTATTGCCCCATTGCTCAAGTGTGTGGATGGTCCAAAGATCCGTAATCACCTGTCATTTTGATTGTAACCATTCTAGTTGATGAAAGTGGCACTTCATTGTGGATTTAATGTGCCTTTCCCTAATGACTAATGATGTTGAGCATCTTTTTATATCTTTATTAATCATTCTGGTATCTTTGTCAAAATGTTTATTCATATATTTTGCCTACTTTAAAATTTGGTCATTTGTCTTAATAAGTTATAAGAGTTTTGTATATATCCTAGGTATCAATTCTTTTTTAAAGATTTTTTTTTTTATTGTTTTTGACAGAGAGAGAGAGAGATACAGAGATACAGAGACAGAGAGAGAACTGAACTGGGGGAGCTCCCAGTTCAGCATATGGTTCCGCACGGGCCGGGGCTGGGATTCGATCCCCGGTCCCCAGCGCTGTAAAGTGAGCTCTTAACCCACTGAGCCATCCTGGCTTCTCCTTTTTTTTTTTTTTTTTCAATTCTTTATTATATATGTA
Organism: Craseonycteris thonglongyai; assembly: GCA_004027555.1. Lineage (NCBI taxonomy): Eukaryota > Metazoa > Chordata > Mammalia > Chiroptera > Craseonycteridae > Craseonycteris > Craseonycteris thonglongyai. The sequence goes on along the minus strand of PVKE010029598.1, from coordinate 15,569 downwards.
ACGTGTCAGTATTTTTCCCAGAGTGTAGTTTATGTTTTCATTTTTTAATGGTGTCTTTTAAAGCATAATATACTGAATTTTGATGAAGTTCAGCTTACCAATTTTTTTCTTCCACAAATCCTGCTTTTGGTGTCTTATCTGGGAGACATTTGCCTAACCAAAAGGTCATGGAGACTTCCTGCTGTGTTTTCTGCTAAGAGTTTTAGTTTTAGCTCTGACATTAATTTTTGTGTGTGTACAAGTTCATCTTTTTCACGTAGATACACATTTGTGCCAATACCATTTGTTGAAAACAATATTCTTTCCCGTTGAATTCCCTTTAAATCCATGTGTTTTGCATATCATCCTCAGTAATTCTTACCATAAGCAAAGTTAGGTAATTATTGAGTCCTGAATTTCTCCTTGACCTGAGGGACGTTGCCTTTTCCTAAATTGTATTTTTAGCTTTGAATGTATGGAGTAGTGAGTGTTAGACACAGGTGTGCATTAAGTTTAGGAAATGCTTAATTTTTTTTCTAAAATTTGTTTTATTGTTTTTGACAGAGAGATAAGAGAGAGACAGGGGAACAGGGAGGGCCCAGAGCAGTCTCCATAGCTGCACATCATTAGTTTTTTGACATAGTTTTGTTCCACATAGGTGGGCTCAGAGCCGCACAGGGCAGGAACCGGGCCGGGGGCCTCCTGCATGGGAGGCATGCTAGGGCCTCCTCTGTGGAAGCTCGCCCAGGCAGGAACCGAGCTGCCCCACAACCTCACATGGGAAGAACACCCCAGTTTAGCATATGGTTCCGCATGCGCTGGGGCTGGGGCTAGACTGGATGGAACTCTATCCTCAGACCTCGGGGCTACAAAGTGAGTGCTCAACCCACTGAGCCATCCTGGCATCTGTGGAATGTTTAATTTTAAATGTGAAAAATATAAGGACACATTTCACATCTTTCCTGTCAATTTATAACTAAATCTTGAAATAAATATTTATTATTACCTTTTTAGATCCAAGAGGGGCTGATTCCTCAGCTAGGAAACATTTTGCCAGGAATCACCCTTTTTTAACTTCAAACACCTAACTTTCTTTTCTAGTGCCAAGGAGTCTAAATTTTGTTTCACTCTTCAAACCCAAAATGTTTGCATTCAGAGGTCAGAAAAATATAACATGCCTTGGTAAAGCAAAGTTGGCTGCTTTAATTACTTTTTCAGGTCAAAATTAGAGGTCATTGAAGCAGTGTTTAGTTTTGGCTGTGTTACAAACACTACCATTAGTTAATTCCAGAGTATTTGCTTAAGAAGACATCATCTTTCAAAATCCTTAATAGTAAAGATTCATCTTTCTTCTTTACCTTGTTTTTATGTCTGCTTTCCCCTCTAGATTGTAAGTTTTTCTAAATGTAGGAACATCTCTTAATTCATGTTTCTTTTTCCTCCTCTTTGTACCCCATTCCACATCATCCCACAATGCCTTGAAGGCACAGATGTTTCTGAAACAACTTTTTAAACTGAAGACAACTTAAGAGGTATAGCAGAGAGAGGGGTGATAGTGCCAAGTTCTAGGTTTCTTCTTCCCTCATGATTAAATTAAATATAATCATGCTGAGTGCTAAAATTATGAATGCCAGTCATTCATGGTTCCCCCTTTAAGAGTTGAATTCTGGAAATGGAGACTGTCATGTGAACAATGGAAGGTGGTCAAGGAAGACTTCATAGAAATGGTGAAATTTCAGCTCCATTTTAAAGGATAAATTTTAGTCCTGTAGTAGCATGTATAGGCCATTCTGTTAGGCAAGGAGAGAGATCGAAAGAACATGGTGCCTTTGATAGAAATATAAGTAGTTCAGTATGACTAGAGCACAGGGTTTGAAACAGAGGCATAAATTAGTTAGGATACAGATCATGAAGAGTGTTATTTGCCATATTAAGTACTTTGGTTGATAAACATTTTCCCCTTTTTATTATTGTGTGGCTCAAGTCAAGGTTGAAAAACTACTGCTTTCTTTATAGTTGGGCTCTGGTCCATGCACTTTTAGTAAAGGGAGCTGTTGAAGAACTTTTAATAGGTGACATTCAGATGTATGTTTTAGAAAAATACTTCTGAAGGCAGCAATGTAGAGGATATATTTTAGTAGGCTGAAATAAAAAAAATAGTGGGCCAGAAATAGAGAGATCCGAACAATGCGGATGGAGTTTAAGAGAATGGATTTGAGATTTAAGGAATAGAATTAGTAGGGGTTGGCAACTGACTTGATGTGGAGAATAAAGAATGATCTAGGAAAATGCCATAGTTTTTGGCTTGAGTTCTGGACAACTGTGATGACTTTCAGAGAGCAAGCAGGCCTCCTTCAGAGTTTTGCGTGGCCTACAGAATATGACACTTGGACACAAGTCTGTGTGCTAGAGCTACTACAAGCATCTGAATGATTAAGGCAGCTGCTTCTGGCTTGCTTTCTCCCTGCTCACTTTTGTTGCCCACTGTGTCAGGGGAAGCCCGGGAAGAGAAGTCAGTGGGGGACAAGGATTGCATTTATTTTGCTGCCAGAGAGTATGTGCAGCTGTGACTTCCATCTGATTCACCACCACTAACTTGCCACAGCTGCTGGGCTGGACCACAGAGTAAGTGGACAGTAAAAACTCCTGTCATAACAAATCCCACCGCAGCATTGGGTGTAACTTAAAAATTTGTATTCATGATTTTTCTCCAACTTTTGTCTTACTGTCCTTTTATTTTAAAAATCTGCCTGTAGATATATATCTTAGATTTAAATTGTTTATCTAATATGCTGAACCCATAATATTCATATTTAGTCAGTGTGGCTGAATACTACTACCTGTTTTAAAGTTCTTTATGTATGTAATTAAAAAAAGTTTTATAGCTGTGAAGTTGCTGTTTGAGTCCAAGAATTGCTTAATTGTTAAAGTAAAAGATTTTAAATACTCATAGTCAGTTTTAAAAAAATAATGGTTTATTAATTATGTATTCCCTTATACACAACTACTTTTTTTAAAGTTTCATTCAGTGATCTTAGGAATTAAGCATGCTGTTTGTCTATAGGATAGTTGTATTTAAATATTTGCCATTTCTAGAATGTTCAAACTTATTATTTTTACTAATATAAATAATGGCTGTGTTACAAACACTACCATTAGTTAATTCCAGAGTATTTGCTTAAGAAGACATCATCTTTCAAAATCTTTAATAGTAAAGATTCATCTTTCTTCTTTACCTTTTTTTATGTCTGCTTTCCCCTCTAGATTGTAAGGTTTTTCTAAATGTAGGAACACCTCTTAATTCATGTTTCTTTTTCCTCCTCTTTGTACCCCATTCCACATCATCCCATAGTGCCTTGAAGGCACAGATGTTTCTGAAACGACTTTTTAAACTGAAGACAACTTAAGAGGTATAGCAGAGAGAGGGGTGATAGTGCCAAGTGCCAGGTTTCTTCTTCCCTCTAATTCTAATCTTTATATCATAAGGATACTAGTTTTCATTTATTTCATGCTTAATTATCAAGTTTTTCCCCCTTGTAGTATACGTCTTTATTTTTGCATTGTACAAGCCCTTGGGCTTTTCTACCTGGAAAAGCAAAGCCTTTTTTTTTTGGTCTTTTTCCTTTTATCCTATTTATTCTGCAGCTGGTGGTCTATCTGAGGAGACCAAGAGCTCTTTTAAAGACTACCTTTCTCATTCTGTATTATTATGCTTGTTGGTAATCTAAGATACAAATATGTCATTTTTGTAAGGTTATACAGTCATTGGCACAAAATATTTTGTCAGGTTGACATTCAACACCTGCCCTCTACCTCTTCTTTTGTTTTCTTAATTTATCGAAAACAGTACCATATTCATTGAGTTACTACAGCCATTCCCCATCATGTTTGTATACTTTTTTAAATTATTTGATGTGTTTCTACTGGTATGTTAGAGTTTAAGATTACAGCTTCATTTTTTAAAAAACAAGTTGGAACTCTCAGCATTAATTACCATTATGTTAGTTACTTTTCTGATGATCAATTGATTGATTACCATTTTTTTATTTAATAGAGAATATGAAATAGAAAAGAAATGATAGAGGATCCTTTTCATTTTATGGACTCAGCTGCATTTTTCATTTTATTTCCTGCTTTGTAGCTTTCTTTATAAAAGACAGATACTTTCAAATTGGCATAATATTGATTCCAGTTGCAGATGGGGAAAATGAGGTTTTCTTACCAAAAGCATACAGGCACTTTCTTTTATTATTAATGCTTTGCCACTCAATGACATCAGGAAATTATTACTTAATTTGGGGAAATGATTTCTCTCATACAAGTTTTATTAGAGGTTCCGTTACCTTTTTTATATTAAGTGTAGTCTAAAATTAGACTGACAAACTAGTTTCTTATTCTTACTTCTTAAAATGTTTCTTTTCTGATGTTATTTTTAAAAGCACCCGTTAAGAGAATTATATTTAGGTGTGTTTTTTTTTTTTGCAAAACTGCAACAATTATGCCATGGGTATTCACTATAAATTGGCTTGCATCCCAGAACTGTCAGTGCCATTTATGATAGCATTTTATTTCATTTTTAAGAAGGAGTTACCATTTTTAGAAATTTTGAAGTTTTTATTCCTTTCCTTGCAGATATGATTGAATAATAATTAATATAGTTCAAAGAAATACTACAGGTGAAATGTGCAGGTATTTCAGCTGTTTGTTTATTACTTTTAGAGGGCTGTTATAGATATATACAGTACCCATATTTAATGTCACTTTTTGCACTTTTGATATTAATTCCAAGACAGTTAAACATACCATACAGTTGTTGTTTAACTGTTTCTCCTCCTGTGGTGCTCTACTTGTCCAACCTGCAGCCCAAGGGCTGTATGCAGCCTAGGACGGCTTTGAATGTGGCCCAACACAAATTCATAAACTTTCTTAAAACATTATGTGATTTTTTTTAAATTTTTTTTTTAGCTCATCAGCTATCATTAGTGTTATTGTATTTTATGTGTGGCCCAAGATGATTCTTCTTCCAATGTGGCCCAGGGAAGCCAAAAGTTTGGGCACCCCTGTTCTAGCATTTACCATTTTTAAAGCTATGGGTCAGAGGTTATGCTTGTTTCTGAATAGCTAAATATTAGTGATTTTTAGGCTGACCAGACATCTGTTATAAATGGGACAGAAAACAACAGTACTGCCTTGTTTCAAACGCTACTTAGGGTCAGTCAGTTCTGACTGGGCTAAGTTCAAGATGTAAGTAGGCTGACCATGTGTGCCATTTGAAACAGGACAGTGCTGTTTTCTGTCCCATTTAAAATGGGACAACTGGTCAGCCTAGTGATTTTGCATCATAATTTTATGCAGCTGTAATTTATGTTCAGACAATTTGATTTGATAAATATAATAGTAATCTTGAAAGCAAATCTTTGAAAACATATAAATCACGTTGTAAGTAATAATAAGTTGCAGTACAGTGTTGATCAGGGGTACTCATCCCCTGGGCCAGTTCCTCTGAGGAACCAGGCTGCATAGCAGGAGGTGAGCAGCGGATGAGCCAGTGAGCAAAGCTTCATCTGTGTTTACAGCTCCTTCTCATCACCTGCATTACTGCCTGAGCTCTGCCTCCTGTCAGATCAGCTGTGGCATTAGATTCTCATGGGAGCGCAAACCCTATTGTAAACTGCACATGCAAGGTATCTGGGTTGCCTCCTTATGAGAATCTAATGCCTGATGTCCTAAGGTACTAGATCTGGGAGCTGGCTGCAAATATAGATTAACATTAGCAGAGAGGTTTGACTGCACAGAGATCATATAAATCAATTGCTTGCAGACTCATATCAAAAACCTATAAATGAGTGGTAAGTGACAAACTGCATGTGGCATTTGAATCATTCGGAGCCCCTGCCTCCCCCCCGCCCCCCCTATCATAGAAAAATTGTCTTCTTCAAAACCTGTCCCTGATGCCAAAAAGTTTGGGGACAGCTGGTATAGATGTTGGGAGAAGGGTTTTTAAAGTTATATTGCCTGGGTTTAAATCCTGACTAATCTTGCTTGATTTATAACCATGAGTTAGTGACTTAAGTCATTCAGTGTCTGTTTCCTCCTTTATAAAATAGAGATGATAATAGCACCTATCTTATAGGGTTGTTTTTAGTAAAATTAAATGAGATAACATATGTAAGGCCCTAGAATTTTGACTCATAGAGTATGAAAGTACAGTATGGAAAGTTCTTAGAATCTGTTAGTATTGTATTATTTTTAGGTCTATTGGGTTTTCTTACCTTTCCTTTTCTTCCAATTTGACCAATTAGGGGCATCAACTTAGTCATAAACGGTGGTTTTGCTATTCTTCCTTATAGATTTGGCGTTTAGTTAAGGATAAGCATTTGTTTTCTAATTACCTAAATACTTGGTTTATCTTTGAGGAAAACCACCATGGTATGCTAATGTCTTGAAATACACAAAGTAGCAGATAAGAAGTTTTGTCTCAGTGATCTGATTCCGCATTTATTTAATGACGGTTTTAGTTGTCAAAGGAGGGAAGGATTTGTTAATCCTTCTGTTATTTAAATAAAAAGAGTAATGACATCTAAAACATGGATCTCAACAGTTCAATAGCAGTGTCTTTTTTTCTTTCTGAAGTTATATAAGAGTGTTACAATGCTTGCTTACAGTTGTTCGTGGCATTTCTATGGTTAGCCCATAATTTAGTACATCTGGTGATACAGACCTAGAAATTTGAATTAAGCAAAATGTATTAACTGTTGAAGGAGGTAGAATGTTTTCTATATTGTAGTGTTGAGAAGGTGGACAATTAACTGGCTCTTATCCTGAAAAAAATGACAAATGTTTAGCCAGATGCCTTTACTCATTGAAGACTTGCAGTTTATACAGTTCTGTAGTATGGAAGTGATTTGTAGATAAAAGGACATGCTATGTCATAGATTTCTTAGAAATAAGAACTTTAGAAATTTCAAGAATTTTACATTACTAATTATTTGTATGAAAATTCTATTGCTGTGTCAATTATGATAAGTGACTTCTGCTTCCAAAATTGTTAAAAAAAATTGAAGGCTAGTTTTCTTATTGTATATTACAGAAAGACTATATTTTTATATGTAAGCTTTAAAAATATATATTTATTTTCATTGTTTTTGACAGAGAGAGACAGAGAGAAGGGGGAGGACCCAGAGCAGTCTCCATAGCTGTACATCATCAGTTTTCTACATAGTTTTATTCCACAGGTGGGTGTGGGGCTGTGCAGGGCAGGAACTGGCTGGGGGTCTCTTGCATGGGAGGCACTCCCTGGTGAAAACTGAACTGGAGGCACACCCCAGTTCAGCATATGGGTCCGCTGGGGCTGGGACTGGGATTTGATCCTCGGACCCCAGGTCTGCAAGATGAGCACTCAGCCTACTGAGCCATCCCAGCATCTCTATATGTAAGCTTTAACATACTTTAAAAATAAGTTTAGGAAAAAGATAATAAATTTAATAAAGATCTGTGCTATGCTATCTTCTAATTTTGCTTGACTCCACTTGAAATTGATTAGTAAAAGGGTTTCTGTTTATCAGGAAGGGTATGTTTTGAATAATTCATTTCTAAAATGGATAGAAATGTAAAACGTAGAACATATTACGAAACGGATTTAGTTATTAAAATTGTCAACTTGTTTATAGAAGTATTCAACTTTACTTTTTTGGTCATTCAGTACATAAAGCCCTTCTTTCTATTTCTCATTTCTATAAAAATATTTTAGAGTTGTCATAAAACATCACATTTTATAACTGAGTAGTCATTCAAAACAAATTACCTGATTCACTATAAAAGAACTAATATAGAGAGATACTATAGTTATTTTTTTCATATACTTTGGGGCTACTTTTTAGGTTCATACAAGTTTATTCAATCTTCTTAGAGGATTACTCCTCTTATTTGTATAAATTTCCTCTTTATTCCTATTAATAATGGCTTGTGTTATAAATTTATAAACAGGCCAGTTAGCATTATGTGAAGTCAGCCTTCTTTCTTGTTAATATTTGTCACATATGTGGGATTTAAAAAAATGCCTATGTATTGCCTTTGTTGTTTGTTGAAAGAAATTTACACAATCACTTATCTGTAAGTTACAATGGCAGTTTACTAAAACTGTAAATTTAAGCCTAACTATTCTTAAGCTTTTAACCCCAGATTTTACTTACAAATTAAGTGACTTTTAAAGAAAATGTGAACCATTTTTCTTAAGGTTCAGTTAACTCAGGTAATTAATTCAAACTCTATAATTTGAAAGTCTGATTCTTTAAAGCACGTCAGACTCCTAAAAAAGCTGATTTACAAATCCAACAGAATCTTCCCAAAACTCAAACAACTCCTGTACATAGACAGAATCTGGCTTAAAGATTAAGTAAATCAAATTATCTTAAATGGTTCAAATGTTTTAAAAAGAAAATCAGTATATACAAAGCAGATCATTAATTATAAAACCTTTGTATATGTACATGTAATTATAGTTTACACAAAATCACTATTGTAGTTTCAATTTACTCCTAAGACTAATTAATATTTACTTACTATCTAAGGGAAGCAGAATTATGTACTTATCTTAGTCCTTATGGAACTGAGTTAATGGCTTAGGGTTCTTGATTGGAGATCTCTGAATGGGACATAGGATTTAGGAATACTTTTCATGATAGATATCTTTTGTTAGCTCCTTTAGATCCTTCTCTACCCTGCTCTATACCCTGGGATACTGACTTGTATGGACTATATTAGAGACTCCTGTGTCTTTTGCTTTCTAGGTTGGAATGGAGGTGGGCAATGGGCAACCTCAGCATGAAATCAGAGGGAGGGGAATGAGACAGAGGTATTTATTTCCATACCAGGTTGCCATATGCTGGTTATGTCCTTCAACAAAAAGCCTTTTTCAAAATCATTCTTTTCAAGACAACCCTTCCTAAACTTAAAAAAATAAATTTTTTTTTAAGATTTTATTGTTTGAGAGAAGGCGAGAGATAGAGACAGAGACAGAGAGAGAGAGAGAGAGAGAGAGAGAGAGAAGGGTGGAGGGCTCAGAGCAGTCTCCATCATTGTACATCATTAGTATTTTGACATAGTTTCATTCCACACAGGCTGCATGGGGTGGAATCAAATTGGGGGCCTCCTGCAGGAGAAGCGAGAACCTTTGCCACCATTCTGGCAATTACCAGTTGTGCGCCACAGTTCAGCATGCAGGTTTGCACGGACTTGGGTGGGATTCGATCCCCGAACCTTGCAGTTGCAAGGCAAACCCTCAACCTGTTGAGTGATCCCGGCATTCCCACTTTTTCAGGGGTCTTAGTACTACACAAGTTTCTCTTGCCTGGAGTGACAATGCCCCTGCTGCTACCTTGGGTTACGGAACTACCCTACATCTTAACTTCTATAAATAGTCCTTTTGTAAATAAACTCTCCTCAGGTAGAGTGTGTCATTTGTTTTTAGTTGGAATCCTAACTGTTAACACAATCCAATATGCAAGCCATTATAGTCAGATCTTTACTGCTTGATCAATAGGGATTTCTGAACCCATGCTTTTTACCTGGGACTTAATTAATTGTAACAGTCATTTCTGCCTCCCCTTGTTTTGGGCTTGTTGTTCAGTGTCGTTCCCTGAGATGATGAGTCTCTATAGTTTTGCCTAAAGGTTTTATTTTATGGCCATGGTAATGACTTTTTAAAATTGATGTGTAATTTCCAGTCTTAACTTTTGGTATGTATTGAGAGGATCCTGAATCCCTTACTTGGGCTGAACATGGACTTTATTCATTTTTCTTTTTTTTTGGTAATTATTTATTGAGGTGAAATTCATATAGCATAAAACTTACCATTTTAAAGTGAACAATTCAGTGGTATTTAGTTCATTCAAATGTTGTACAACCACCACCTCTATCAAGTTCCATACATTTCCACCATTCCAAAGTACAACTTCTTACCATTAAGCAGTTTCTCTAAATTTTCCCACCCTTGCAGCCTGATAGCCACAAATCTGCCTTCTGTCTCTATACATTGGTCTCTTCTGGATGTTTCATGTAAGTAGAGTCATACAACTTGTGACCTTTTGTGTCTGGCTTCTTTCACATAGCATAAAGTTTTGGAGATTCATCTACATTATATCAGTACTTCATTCCTTTCTTTTTTTCTTTTTCTTTTTTAAGAAATATATTGTTTGAGAGAAGATGAGAAAGAAAGAGAGAGAAGTGGGAAGGGCCCAGAACAGTCTCCGGCAAGAACCTTCATCACTGAGCCATCCGGCAGTTAACCAGTTTCACCACAGTTCAGCAGATGGGGTTGCACAGGCCAGGTCCAGGAATTGAACCCTAGACCTCATGATTGAGAGGCAAGTGCTCAACCACTGAGCTATCCTGGCATCCCCTTTTATTCCTTTCTATGAACAGTAATATTACAGTGTATGGAGATACCACAATTTGTGTTTACATTCATTTACAAGGGGTGACCCCACCAAAAAAATTATTTATAAAAATGTGTGTATTTTTTCTTTCCTATTTAAACTTCAATCACCTTCAAAGTACTCTCTGTTTGACTCTTTTTCCACGGCTCAAAACAGTTTTTGAACTTTCATGCTTTTTGATGCTTCTGCCATTTTTTTGTTTCACTTCTTCCACATCTGCAAAATGTTTCCCTATGAGAACTTTTTTCATCCAGGGAAACAAAGGAAAGTCACTTGGAGTGAGATCAGGTGAATAGGGAGGGTAAGGCACAGGGGTCATGTCTTGTTTTTGTCAAAGACTGCTGAACCTTCAATGCAGCATGGACAGGTGCATTGTCATACTGCATGTTGTTTATGTAAATCGCCCATCATGTAATGGCAGCAAAGGTGTTGAAAGAATCTCCAAAAAAATTCACCAAATAACATTCCATTTGTAAATGTACCACAACTTCTTTATCTAGTCATCTTTTCAAAGGACACTTTGGTTGTTTCCATAACTTGGCCACTGTAAACAGTGTTGGGTTGAACATTGGAGTGCATATGAATATCATTCAGCGATAAGAAAAGATGAAATACTGCCATTTGAGACAACATGGTTAGACATTGAGGTCATCATGTTAACTAAGCAAAATGAGTCAGAGAGAAAATCAAGAGACATATGACTTCACTTATATATGGAATATAAAACAAAGTAACAAAGAAACAAAACTCGTGGTCACAGTCAATAGTTTAATGGTTACCTGAGGGTAAAGGGGTAGTGGGGTAGGGGAGTGGGATGGGGAAGGAGGGAGAGGGCATCAAATATATGGTGATGGAAGGAGAATTGACTCTGGGTGGTGAGCACACAATGCAAAACATAGATGTTGTATTGTAGAATCGTACACCTGGAACCTATGTGATTTTTATCAACCAATGTCACCCCAGTAAATTTAACAACAACAACAAAAAAAAACTATTAAGACTGTAACTGATTGCAGCCCAGAAATGGTTAATAAAAGTAAATCAACCATAAAATTACTAACTTTGTCATCTGAAAACAAAATATTCATCAGTGTAAACTATTGGGAAATGATTAAATTTATATGTAGCATTTAAAAAAATTTTTTTCACTGAGGATGAACGCAGTTCTCTCACACCAGCTGGTACACCCATGCAGATGGGTTCTTAGAACACTCACCTAGTGGGGAGAAGCCTGTACTACAAGTGGCCTGACCTCCAGAAGTTAATTCCAATTTTGGGGGTTCCAGTCTTGTATTAGTGGACATTTGGGATATTCCTGCCTTTTGGCTATTGTGAATAGTGCTCTGTACATGTATTTATTTCAGTACTTTTTAATTCTTTTGTGTATATAGTGAGTAGAATTGTGGGGTCATATGGTAAGCATAATTCTATATTTAACTTTTTGAGGAACTACCAAACTTTTCTACAACAGCTGAACCATTTTTTATTCCTACCAGCAATGTATAATGATTCCAATCTCTCCACATCCTTGCCAACATTTTTTTTTTTTAATTTATTATGATCATTCTAGTGAGTGTGTGAAATTAAAGAGTCTCCTTGTTTTTTATTTGCATTTTTCTAATGACTAATTATTCTGAACATCTTTTATGTTGCCTGGCCATTTGTATATCTTGTTGGAGAAATGTTTATTCAAATCCTTTGCCCATTTTTAACTTAGGTTTTTGTCATTGAGTTGTAAAAGTTATTTATTCTGATTATGAGACCCTATCAGATATATAATTTGCAAATATTACTGTCATTCTCTAGGTTGTCTTTCCACTTTTTTGATAATGTTCTTTTATGCACAAAATGTTTTAATTTTGAAGTCCTGTTTACATAATTTTCTTTTGTTGTTTATGCTTATGATGTCATTTATAAGACTCCATTGCCAAATCTGAGGTTATGAAGATTTACCTTTATCTATTCTTTTAAAAGTTTTGTGATTTTCATGCATATATTTAGGCTATTGACCCGCTTTTTTTTTTTTAAGATTTATTTTATTGATTTTTGACAGACAGAGAGAGACAGAGAGAAGGGGAAAGGCCCAGAGCAGTCTTCATAGTTGACATTCGTTTTCCATATAGTTTCACTCTACAGGTGGGTACAGGGCTGTACAGGGCAGGAACTGGGTCGGGAGCCTCCCACATAGGCCCCGGCAAAACTGAACTGGGGGCACACCCCAGTTCGGCATGTGGGTCCGCATTGGCCAGGGTCGGGATTTGATCCTCGGTCCCCAGGGCTTCAAAGTGAGTGTTTAATCTGCTGAACCATCCCAGCTTTCCCTTGACCCACTTTAGAAAAACTTTTTTTATATTGTGTGAATTAGAAGTCCAACTTCATTCTTTTCCATGTGGATATCCAGTAGTCTCAGTACCATTTGTTGAAGAGACTATGCTTTCCCCACTGAATGGTGTTGGCAACCCTGTTGTAAACAATTGGCCATAGATGTATGGGTTTATTTCTGGATTCTCAATTCTGTTGCATTGGACTATATTTCTGTCCTTATGCTAGTGCCACACTATTTTGATTACTGTGTCTTTATAGTAAGTTTTGAAACTGGGCAATGAGAGTCTTCCAACTTTGTTCTTTTTTAAGCGTACTTTGGCTAATAGGGGCCCATATGAATTTGAGGATCATCTTTTTCATTTCTGCAAAAAATGCTTTGGTTATGTTGATAGAGATTACATTGAGTCTGTAGATTGCTTTGGGTAGTATTGGCATCTTAATATAAAGTTGTCTAATCCATGAACATGGAATACTTTAAAATTTATTTAGGTCTTTAATTTCTCTCAGCAGTGTTTTGTAGTTTTCAGTATACAAGTCTTTCTCCTCTTTGTCAAATTCCTAGGTATTTTACTTTTTTTGATCCTATTATAAATAGAATTGTTTTCTTAACTTTCTTCTTGGACTATTATTAGTGTATACTTGTAGAAACACAACTGATTTTTATGTGTTGATCTTGTACCTTGCAGCTCTGCTGAATTTGTTAACTCTAGGTTTCTTTGGGACTCTTTGGGATTTTCTGTATATGCAGGACCATATAATCTGTAAATAAAGATAGTTTTACTTCTTCCTTTCCAATTTTGATACCTTTCATTTTGTTTTCTTCCCGATTGTTCTTGTTAGAACTTCCTATATGATATTGAACAGCAGTGGTGAAGGTTGGCATCTTTGTTCTGCTCTTGATTTGTATGATTTTAGTCTTTAAAATTTATTAAAACGTGTTCTGTGCCCCAACATATGCTCTATCCTGGAGAGCAGTCCCTGTACATTTTTAAAAGAATGTATCTTCTCTCCCCAAGATTTTGTCCCAGGCTTTAGGCAGGCTGTTGTGTCTCAACCATACTCTTTTCCCCTATATAGCAATGAGTGCCTTGTGTCAGTCCTTCTGGTAGCCCCTAGACAGACTAGAACAGACAAACAGAATAATTTGCTTATATTGTCTGCTCTACTTCCTCTGGAACCAGGGGTCATGGCCCCACACAGGGATGGTGGGGTGCCGAGCTGGGGATGGTGTAGGGCAAGGCCAAGTAAAAATGCCACAAAGCTTTCCTACTATTTTTTAAGTTGTCGTTTTCTCAAATCAGCATTCCTTTGGTTGCTGTAAACCTATAGTTATTTTCCAGAGCTTGACAAAGTTGATTCTGATTGTTTTTGCTTATTTTCAATGTTTCTGTGGAGGGGTGGGAGTTTGGAGCTGCATTCTCTACCATTTTACTAATGTTCTGTTCCCTCATTCACTTTTGTAATTTGTTTATGGCATGACCACCATATGTAATCACTTTCTGGATAGTCTTATTCAAGTTTCTATTACCCTCTCCTGGTAAGCAGAGGTGACAGTATCTGTTACCGTGGGCATATTTAACTTCTTTGAGACTTGACTTGCTCCTTAGAAATTGAGGATACTCTTCTTTCCTCTCTTACTAGGTTCTTATGAAGATGAAAGAATATGAACATGAAAATATTCTTGTATAGTTAATTTGATTATGTCCTGTTGATGTGGAACCTTATCAATGGCTTATTTTCTTTTGTCATTGAAATACGAGTCATCAAGAACCATTAAGTAGAAGTTTAAACTGGGAGCTCTATGAATCTATTCTCTGTTCCACATATTTTGTCAGCAAATTATGGTTACAATAGAATGTGCATATTTTTTGGATCACTGTAAATGATCCAATGTAAATGCTTGCCCTTCAGCAAAGAAAAGGAAGCAAACTAGGGAAAAACTCACATCATCAAACTTCTTTCAATCTTGCATAATCAAATCTGAATTTAAACATTGACAATTACCTAGAGTATTGAAGTATAATTTGGTTAAAAAGCTGTACTCAGTTTTCTGTGTCTTAGAGATCATTCTTAAGCTTCTGTTTTGTTTATATTTGTATAAATTTACATTTTCTTGACTCAAGGCCCAAAGGTACTCTGTCAACCATTTGAAAACATCATCATCTTTCAGAGGAAAACACAGTAGAAATGATAAGATGGGCTGTAGACATATCTATGTAATATCAGCTTTGCTGTCTGATTATTGTATATCATTGCTTTTTATTATTTAAAACACTCCTTATATACAAATTAAAGTTATGATGTACTTCATGGAAAAATATATGTCCTTATATTCCTTTTAAATTCTTATTTTTCAACAATGTTAAAACATCCTTATTGCAAAAATATTATATTTAACATTGGACACTTTACAGAACTATTTCATAGATAACTTTACCATATTCAGTCTCTGAATATTTCTAATGTATGCTAAGTGCTTTACTATCCTCTTATAGTACTCCCCTCACCTTATACATACATATTTGAGTTTCATTTGTATTCAACTTGTAATGCATTGAAAGACATTTCGGTATACTCCATTATATGGGAAATGTTGATTTAAACATGCTATTTTTTTTATTATTGTTTTTGAGAGAGAGAGAGACAGAGAGACAGAGAGACAGAGAGAAGGGGGAGGGCCCAGAACAGTCTCCATAGTTGCACATCATTGGTTTTTCCACATAGTTTTGTTCCACAGGTGGGTGCAGGGATGCACAGGGCAGAAACTGGGCTGGGGTCTCACCCCGGTGAGAACTGAACTGGGGGCACTCCCCAGTTCAGCATATGGGT
>PVKE010029597.1:0-12863 GCA_004027555.1 Craseonycteris thonglongyai | reverse complement strand
TTTTGTGATTATTTTCATAACATGTTCAAAGGGCAGTATTTTACAACACAAAGCTTCCTGATGGATAATACAGTGGTAGGACATAAAGTTTGAAAATGATTCATCTTTCCTGCAAAGGGCAACAGATCCTTTGTTTTTACCAACCATTGCTGGTGCCCCATCAGTAGTTATCGCAGACAACTTATGCAAAGGCATGTTTATCGACCTGCCATATGTTCTGAAAGTTTTATAAATATCCTCACCTCTCGTCTGTCCTTTTATTGGTAATATTTTCAACAGCTCCTCTTTTACTGTGAAGTTACTAAATACCATTCTCACCATAACTGCCAACTGTGTGGTGTCTGATATATCTGTTGACTCGTCAAATTGCAGAGAGAAGCAGTCACATATTTCCAAGTCAGTCTTGAACTGAGTTTGCAAGTCTTTTGAAATTGCATGTATTCTTCTTGTGACAGTGTTATTTGACAACTGTAGGTCTTGTATCGCCGACATAATCTCACGCTTGTTAGAATATTCCTCAAACAAACAATTGGCAGCAGTCAGAAAGGCTTCTTTTAACAATTCACCATCCTGGAAAGGTTTTTTTCTTCTTTGCGAGCATGTGAGAAATTTTGAAAGAAGCAATGGTTGCCTTTTTAGATTTTTCCACATGTCTAGTGAAAACAGTCTGTTGAGTAGTTCAACTTCATTTTAGCTGATTTATCTTTTTCTTTCTTACTTCAGATTTAAGTGAATAATTCGTATCAAAAGAGGTAAGACTTGTCTGAAAGTGACGTTCAACATTATGTTTTTTCGGCACTGCAATACTACTGCCACACAACAGGCAAACGCATTTACCTTTTAAATTAATGAAACAATATGATTCCTCTCAGTCTGTGTTAAAATTATAGGTTCATTTTCTCTTACTTGGTCCACTCATTTTAGGACTAAAAAAATAAAAATAAAAATAGTTATAGAACTACAATATCATATCAAATTGCCACCATAATATTAGATGACCTACCTCGCTTATAGTTCATTTAAAATCGAATACATCAAAACACTGTGATCCTAGCTAACCGTCATGACCCGATCAGTCCAGCAACCGCAATCAAAATGGCAACTTCGTGTCTCCCGGTTGGGTGGAGGAGAGTTTAAAGAGTGCAGCGGCTAAACAAGATGGGACATGTACAAAGGTGAAAGCTAGGGAATAACTTATACATACGATATCGCAAACATACCGACGAATATCATAAACTTGTGTAGATACTCAAACAATATTTTAAAATTCTAACAAATGTATAAAAATAAATTATAGTTTTACTTAGTGTTTATGAAAAACTTCTGATGCAGTCACATAATGGGGGGCGCACCCAAATCGGGCCGCGGGCACCATGGCGCCCGTGGGCACGGGGTAGGGAATCCCTGCAGCTTAGCTGATACTCCTTCTTCTCATTTCTGTTCTGAGAACAACACATCCCCCAAATAAATCACTTTCCTAAGATTCCCTGTTTCAGGCTATGCTTATGATGAACTTACCTAATACAATCTGAAATGGGGAAGTGGATGTGTCTTTGAGGCAAAGCCTTACCCTTAGTGAGCAAGCCTTTCTCTTTTAAATATTGTGAGATCAAAGGAGTTTTGATTCTGTCTTCTAGGAGCTTACAACCAAGTTACCCAGGCTCCCACAATGCCCCATTCATCAGCAGATGTTCACTGGGAAAAAACAGTCATGCTTTAGGGCCCTTTAAATTTTTATACTAGCATGATGTTCATATACTACACTGATTTCTCTTTTACCCATAAGATGCTTTATGTTCATCATAAACCTAATTATTGACTGATAAGACTTGGAGTCTGAAAATGTTAAAAAAAAATTTTTTTTTTTGATAATTTATCCAGCTTTTGCTAGTTGCTGCAACAGAAGCCCTTGTATATACTCCAAGCCGTGGCATTCTATTACCTAGAAATAGAATCTGTTAAGTTTTAGTTGTATCATGTACTAACTTAACATAAATCCCACAAAACAATATTAAAAGTTTTGCTTTAAATAGTTAAATGAATCTGACAGTGTTAAAGAGAAAAAGGTAGTCTTTTTATATTAACCTTTTTTTTTTTCAAATTATATTCGATATTTTTCATTGCTTCTTAAAAAATCAAGTTTCCATCTCATAGCAATTTCCTTCAGGCTGAAGAACTTCATTAGCATTTGTTCCATTTTAGCTCTGTTAGTGATTAATTCTCTTAGCTTATTTGGTTTGGAAATGTTTTAATTTTGAGGATGCCAGAAGAGCTCAGCAGGTTGAGCACTTACATTTCAACTGTGAAGTCCAGGGATTGAATCCTGGCCCTGGCCCAGGCAAATCCATATGCTGAACTGCAGTGCAACTGGTAACAACCAGGACGGCAGCATATGTTCTCACCTCCCATGCAGGAGGCCCCTAGTTTGATTCTCACCCCATGTGGTCCCACACTCACAAATCAAACCAGGTCACGACTAACGATTACAACCATGGAGACTGCTTTGGGCCCTCCTCCCTTCTCTCTCTCTCGCTCTTTTTCACACACACACACACACACACGTACACAAGCACACACTCACACACACCTTCTCTCAAACAAAATAAATTAAAAAAAAATCAGAAGTATTTGTATTTCATTTTCATGCTTAAAGGATATTGTCACTGAATATTAAATTCTAAATTAGCAGTGTTATTTTCTTTCTTTCAGTATTGTATGCCTATTGTTTTACTGCTCTTTGTGGGTTTTTGGCTGCTTTCAATATTTCTCTATGTCTTGGTACTCAACTATTGCCTATGATATTGCTTGTGCATTTTTTATTTGTTTTTGTTACCCTATTTTCTATTTATTGAGTTCCTTCAGTTTGAATTTATAGATTTAGCCAAATCCAGAAAATGTTTTCTATATTCTTATTTTTATTTCCTTCTCTTTCTGGAAGTCCAAATTCATACATGTTAGACCTCTTGATAGGACCTCTCTTAGGTCCATGTGATATTGTTCATATTTATTTAATCTCATCTCTCCTTGTTTTTCTGATTTGATAAACTATATCAGTCTATAAATTCACTGATATTTTCTTTTATATTCTCTATTTTTATGGTCAACCACTAGAGGAATTTAAATTCAGATATTACCACTTTCATTTTTAAATTTTATATTTCTATTTATATGTTATATGTACTATTTTAAAAATCATTATCAGCATATTTTCTGTATGTCAGTTCTAAAATTTTTATTTCTATTTATATGTTGATATGTACTATTTTAAAAATTACTATCAGCATATTTTCTTTATGTCATTGTGTGTAGATAGAACAGCTTTTTCAATTTTTAATTTGTGAATGGTTTAAATCTCAGTTCAACTATGTAAGCCTCTTCGGTGTTGCCTTTAGTTTATTTCTCACATGGTGATTCCTTGAGAAGTCTGAGACTTGTGCCGTGTTTATACTCCACTCCTTTTTGAATTACCTTTCTTAATTCCTAGTAGCCAGCTGGCATAAACTATATCATCATCTCTGATTTCTCTGACCAGAAAGAAAGCAAGACTTCCATCAAGTTTTAGTTTATTGCACTATGCTCTTCTGCAACTGCAGTCCACACTTAAATAGGCTGACCATATTTCTGTGAGACAAGAATGAAATATTGCCATATGACCCAGCATCCCTTTTCTGGGTATCTACCCAAAAAAAACCCTGAAAAACTTAATTCACAGATATCTGTACCTGAATGTTTATTGCAGCACTGTTCATAGTGGCCAAGTCATAGAAACAAACAAAGTGTCTTTTGATAGATGACTGGATAAAGAAGTTGTGGTACATTTACACAATGTAATACTACTCAACAAAAAGAAAAGATGAAATACAGTCATTTGTGACAACATGGATGAATCTTGAAGCAATCTTATTAAGAGAATTGAGTCAGACTGAAAAAATCAAGACACATGACCTCACTTATAGGTGGATTTTAAAACAGAAACTAACAAAGAAACAAAAACTTATGGACACACTCAACAGTTTGTTGGTTACCTGAGGGTAAGGGTGGGAGAAGGGAGGTGGGAGAGTGGGGGGAGTGGTTGGGAAGGGCACCAGATATATGGTGATGGAGGGAGAGCTGATTCTGAGTAATGAGCACATAATGCAATACATAGATGATGTCACGTAGAGTTGTACACCTGGAAACTACATAATTGTACCAACCAATGTCAATTCAATAAATTTAAAAATAAAAGAAGAATACTCTAAAAACTACAAATGTTATGTAAATGTAAAGAAAGAAATGGAATATTGGAATGACAAAAATGGGATAGGGGTTTGTAATATTCTGTATTCATGAAAAAGTAAAATGAAAGCAGAAGTTTTGTTACATGAACATATTGAGTTAACAATTTTTCTTTAGTGACAGAAATCATACACAAGTTTAGGTAGACATAGAAAGGGATTGGATTTTGCCACAATGTACTATGAATATTTCTCTAATGAAATAATGTTACTCAGCAAATTTCAGTCTTTGAACACATTACCATAAATCTTCACATACTCCATGACACAATTTTGTGTTACAATTAATAAAGCCCTCATTGTTTCAACACTTAATTTAGATTTTTTCTTTGGCCACATACAACAGAAAATATTTTTTGAATGGTACTGACCTTAATGGAAGACAAAGAATAAACCCTACACTATTAGAAAAGTCTTGAAAGTATAGATATTTTTCATTAATTTCAGAAAACATCTTTACCCATTTATCAGATACAGAAATGTTTCCTTTATTCCATGTATCCAGCTGCCTCACAATGGTAGATTTTATGAGGATCCACTGATCAAATACATGAGTTTCTTCTGTTTCTGTGTACATGATGAGTTCCTCCCTCAGGTGTCTTCCTTAGTAGCACCCACTTGAACTTCTCAATGTTTCTTACACTGCACTTCCACTTGTTAATATATTCTAAGCTGGTTTTATAGAAAGTCTGAAATACTTCAAAAAATTTAGCCTCATTAATTTCTTCTGAATCTATTAACATTTTCAGTTTTTTTTTTATATCAGTAGTTACAAATACTTTACTTTTTCTGGACTCTAAATTGTTTACAAGGTTTTCAATGTTTATGGCTACTTCTGTAGCTAAAATATTATCTTTTTCAATTAAACTAATGTAACTTTGGAACAGAGACACTCAATATCTTGAAAATGACAACCTCAGTTTCAAAGTGGTATTTTCAAACCATTTATACAACATAACAGGGCACTTAACTTGAGAAAGATAATAAGAATTAAGCCCATTAAACATGCTTAAAATTCTGTTTACTGATGGACCCAAGGACAAAAGTCTTTTATTTCTATGTTGTCACAATGTAGCATAATTGTTTTCTTCAAAGTTACAGAAGCTTTTTGTTTCTTCAAATCTAACTGTGTATATATGGAAGTATTTATATACTTTCACTGCAAAACATTCAATATCAATTGGTAATCAATTGACAGCACACTGGAGACAATTGTGTATAATGTGTTCCCCACTATCAATTCTGATAACTGGCCTCTTCACTTCAGTTTTAAATTTGTACCACCCATTATTTTTGCTAAGTCTTTTACTACCACCAAAATTGATTTCGTGTTATCTGTACACAAAGCAACAATTTTGTTTTGTAAAGCAAATTTTTCAATTACTTCCTTCAACCAACACACTGAAGATCAGATATTTCACCAGGTAAGAAATCAAAGTCTATAATTTTGTCTTGAATACCATAATTTGGCACAAAGTACCACCCAACAATTGGAAAAATGGACATTACAATATTGAAATATCGTTTTGCTTCATCACCACACAGTTTGTCTGGTTCAATAAACTTGAATTCCTTTTGTAGATTGTCATTAAAACTATAGTTTGATCTCTTTGTCTTTGACATTGCAAGGGTAGATATTAAGCTTTAAAAATATGAATTAAAAATACAATGTTTGTTTAAATCACCTAAAATGAATGAATAGCAAAGCCACTGGTTAGCATAGAGGCAAAACAAAAATTAACATCACAACAAAACAGATGACCCCACATCTGAACAAAGCCATTGTCACAAACATGTGCATCCCCATACACCAATACAGTGTAATTTCTTTATTGAGTCGGGAGCACAATGGATTTCTAGTAGGTTCAGTGGTGGGGGAGCTGTTTTTAAGCCACCGACTCTAAGGAATTGAGATATGAGTAGAATGTGGGACTTGGATCATAGTAAGCAGCAAGAGTGCCACATTCACTCCATCTCTCACTAGAGATGTTTTCTCTCTGAATAAGAAGCCTGGTCCTCCCATGTGTAAAGGAAACTGCACCTATGTCAAAAATTAGAAAAATAAAACAAGCCACAGCTGAGAAAAACTACAACATTACTTAACAAAACAACTGTAACTCCCTTTGTGGTCTATCAGGCCCTAAAAGACCTAAGAAACTACTTTTACTCACTGCCAAAGAACATGGAAAGGGGTACAAATAAATAATATTTATTGAACAGAAAACACAAAAGAAAATACTCATAAACAATACATATATCAATAAGATACTTATAAAATATTACATGAGTGTGAAAATAATCTGAACATGCTAATGCAGAACTGGAATGGTCAGACTGCAAAAAATCATAAACACACACCAAAAAGGGAAAGAAAAAAAAAAAGAAAAAGGAATGAACACTCCAACTGCTATCACCAGCTGGTATACGCTAATGTTCCACTGGAAAGTTATACTGTAGAAAAAAAAAAGAAAAAAAGAAGAAGAAGAAAAGAAAAAAGTTAATAGCTTGTGGAACTGAAATATAAATCTGAAAAGTCTGACTGAAATGGAATGTGGGGCAGATAGAATTTCTATGGGCAGAATGATGCTACAAATAACAGTAAGACTCACAGTCACTGCATCCCACACTCTTAACGTGATAGAAGCGAACAGCAAGGTGAGCCTGTTCAGTAGTTCACATGCATCCAGACCCTCCCACATGCTGAACAGGACTTAGGGACCACCTCTTGTCTTCAATGCTACTGCAGACAAGCAGGGGAGTAATGTTTGAGGGATGCTAGCTCAAGAAGCCTGGTGCTGACTGGATAAAGTGAATGGGACTTTCTCTTTCATCACACTAGTAGTTTTACAGCATGTGTTAATGAGCACAGAATCTTATGATAAGTAAACAACCTGCATTCAGTTTTTACAAAAAATAAAAAAATGGGACAAAATTGGCATTTATATTAAAAGAACAGGACAACATAGAAATACAAGAAAAATGATACTCTTATTTAAACTGATAAGCCTACCCTTAAAACAACATAACAAGAAAATAAAAATTCACTCCCAATTTGGTTTCTTCTCCAATTATTCAACCTTCTTCAAAATATGCCCTTTTTAAAACTCTTCAGAATTATAAAATATTTATGTTTTTCATTTTAGTAAGAGGTATAAATGTTGTCAGCAGGGGGATTGGCCTCTATTGGGATTTTACTACTCTATTTTAAGAGCAATCTCTACTTTATAATGTTTTTGTCATTGTTTCCTTTTTATAGTAGCCCTTTTTTCTCTAATGAATAGATATATAGCTTTCTGAGAATACAAATGATAAATTTAAAAATATTCTTGTCTTTAATATTTCTTTTTTTTTTTTTAAACATTTATTTATTTACTTATTTATTTTGACAGAGAGAGAGAGAGAGAGAGAGAGAGATACAGAGACAGAGAGAGAACTGAACTGAGGGAGCTCCCAGTTCAGCATATGGTTCCGCACGGGCCGGGGCCGGGATTCGATCCTCGGTCCCTGGCGCTGCAAAGTGAGCGCTCAACCCACTGAGCCATCCCGGCTTCGCCAAAATATATTTTATTTATTTTTATTTTTGACAGAGAGAGAGATACAGAGACAGAGACAGAGAGAGAACTGAACTGGGGGAGCTCCCAGTTCAGCATATGGTTCCGCATGGGCCGGAGCCGGGATTCGATCCCTGGTCCCTGGCGCTGCAAAGTGAGCGCTTAACCCACTGAGCCATCCCGGCTTCCCCTATATTTCTTATATTTATGTTAAAATTAATGAATCTATTTTATTTCATTAGTTACTCCTCTCTGAATGACAAAATGACAGAGGCCCTTACTCTAGAGCTCCCATTGCCAATATGGAAATTCTAATTTTAACCTGTGTTCAAACAATAATGCTAAGCAATAGGGTGTTAAAGGAAAAGAGCAGATAGGTGATATTAACTATACAGTCAAAATGTAAAGCTTTTTACATTTTAAAAACAGTTTTATTAAGGTATAGTCAATATATAAGACCTGTGCATATTTAATGTATACACTTTGATGTGTTTGTACATATGCAAATACCTGCAATAACATCACTTCTATGACAGAGATATAGCCAAAACCTCCCAAAGTTTCCTTGTATCACTTTGTTTTCGTTTTTCTGGTAGGAGCTGTTGACATGAGGTCTGCCTTAACAAATTTTGAAGTGCACAATCTCATACTATTAACCACAGGCACTATGTTGTAGAGTAGAGCTCTAGAATTTATTAATCTAGCACAACTAACACTGTATATCCATTGAAAGACTCTCCACTTCCACTACCCCCAGCCCCAGGCACCCAAATTGTAGTCTCTTGAGATACCATATAAATTAGTAATCTTTGTTCTTTTAATTTTTATTTTAACTAGTCTCTTGTTCCTATCAAGATACAGCAATCCTACTTGCTAAAGGACTCACTCAATATGTAGTGTAGTTCTGCGGCAGCAGCACAAAATGTACTAGGTATGTATAAGAAAGAACTGAATAACTTGGCTTCAGGGCCAGAGCTGAAGGAGCAGCTTTCTCCCAGACAGCAATGCTGGTAGATGTCATTGTTCCTTTGTTGAGTCCTTGTGCCACCCAACCTGCAGACAAGGGTAGGTACAAAGTCTGAGGCTCCATCACCCAGGCTAACACCATTCACCTCTCCCAGGTGGTTTTCCAAGACCCTGAAGCACCCAACTTGAAGGCCCACATAAGCCACTTCAAGCAGCTTTTCTATAAAAACAGTCTGTCTTGACTTGTGCTGGGGACTTTCTTAAAATAATTCAAAGGTTCGCAAATACCAAATAAGCAGCATCTGATCTTGGTATGTCCCATACTTCTCGCTAAATGGCCTCAAGCCTGGCACTAGTGGCAGCTACCCAAAATCCACAGGTTAGCCACACTCCGGCACATCCCAGCCCAGCACAGTTGGCAACCATATGCAGATCACTTTATAGTACTTACCAGACGAGATCTGGGTCAGGCACAGGCAGCAGCTAAACTTGGCCTGTACCAGAGCCCTTTCCAAGAGACTCTAGAACCCAAACATATAGTTCAAACCAAACCAGAGCACCAACCAATCACCTCCATAAGTGACACACCCAAAGGGCCGACTCAGTAGGCACCAGAGTCCTGTTAAAGTGAATCCTGCTCTAGGGGATCAGCTCATGCATAACAGCTCTTCTACTATGATTGTATTCATCCTTCACAGTCAATCAGCTTAAGTGTCAATCCCTTCCATTGATGTGCCAGAAGCAATTAATACTAAACTACAATAGAAAGGGTCATACACACACAACCCACACAAAGGTTACCCCTGGAGCACGCAGACCTAATGTCCATAGAGACTATGCCACTGGGACCCACAGAATATCTACTACAAAAGGGCATGCTATCAAGACTGGAAGATGTAGAAGATTGACCTAATACATAGAAAAAAAACAGGAAGGCAGCCAAAATAAGGACACAAAGAAACATGTCAAAAATGAAAGAATAGAACAAAACCCCAGAAAAGGAAACAAACAAAATGAAGATAATATACTAGGTGCAGAGTTCAAAACACTAGTTACAAGGATGCTCAATGAGTTTAGGGGAAATGTATATAATAAACTCAATGAGAACTTTAATAAAGAGTAGAAAACATAAAAAATAACCAGTCAGAAATGAAGAATAGAATAACTAAAATGAGGAATACATTAGAGAAAATCAACAGTAGATTAGATGAATCAGAGAATCAAATCAGTAATCTGGAAGACAAGGTAGTGGAAAACATCCAATCAAAACAGAAAAAAAAAATAATAATGGACATTTTTAAGGCTCTTCTTGAGGGAAGCCAGAATGGCTCAGCAAGTTAAGCACTCGCTCTGCAGCCCTGGGGACCAAGGATCAAATCTCAGCCCTGACCTATACAAACTCATACACTGAACTGCAGTGTGCTTCCCATGCGGGAGGTCCCCAGTTTGTTCTTGCTCCCTGGTTCAGCCTCTGGATTGAGGGGGGCATGTCTCCCATGCGGAAGGCCCCCAAACCAATTCCCATCCTGTGTATCCCTGGCCCACCTGTGTGGATTGAAACCATATTAAAAACTGATGATGTACAACTATGGAGACTGCTCTGGGCCCTCTCCCATCTCTCTGTTTCTCTCTGCCTCTGTCAAAAACAATAAAATAAATCTTTTTTTAAAAAAGGCAGGAAAGCTGGGGTGGCTCAGCGGGTTAAGTGCTCACTTTGAAGCTCTGAGGACCGAGGATAGAATCCCGGCTCCGGCCCAGGTGGACCCATATGTTGAACTGGGGTGTGCTTCGCGAACACGGGAGGCCCCCAGTTCAGTTCAAAAAAAAAAAATGGGTGAAGCTGAGATGGCTCAGCGGGTTAAGTGCTCACTTTGAAGCCCTGGGGACTGAGGATTGAATCCTGGCCCCGGCCTGTGCGGACCCATATGCTGAACTGGGGAGTGCTTCTGAATGCGGTGAGGCCTCCAGTTCAGTTAAATAAAAAAAAAAAATAATAAATAAATAAATAAATAAATAAATTAATTAATTAAAAGGCTAGGGAAGCTGGGATGGCTCAGTGGGTTAAGCACTCACTTTGCAGCACTGGGGACCAAGGATCAAATCCTGGCCCCAGTCCCGGCCCATGAGGTCCCATATGCTGAACTGGGAAGCCCCAGTTCAGTTCTCTCTCTGTCTCTGTATCTCTCTCTCTGTCAAAAACAATAAAAAATAAATAAATGAATCTAAAAAATCATCATCATAATAATAAATAAATCAATAAATAAAAGGCTATTCTGGGTCATCAAGCATACCATCATCCACATCATAATGGTACCAGAAAGAGAATAGAAAGAGAAAGGAATTAAAAACCTTTTTGAAACAAATCATGATGGAAAGTTTCTCTAATATGGTAAATGAAATAGGGAGCACAGAGTCTCAAATAAGGTGAACCTGATGAGGCCCATACCAAGACACATCATAATTAAAAGACCAATGATGGAAGATAAAAAGATGTCTTAAAACTGAAAAGAGAAAAGTAGTTTATTATAGCTACCTACACAGGAGCTCCCATTAGACTGTCAGCTAATTTCTCTATAGAAACTATGCAGATCAGAATGAATTGACCTAAATATTCACATTAACAAAAAGCAGAGACCTACAATCACTATTACTCTACCTAGCAAGGCTATAATTTAGGATTAAAGGACAGATAAGAAGCTTCTCAAACAAGAAAAAATTAAAGGAGTTTATCATTACCAAACCAGTTATTAAAAGATACGTTAAAGGGATTACTTTAAGAAAATTGGGGGGAAAGGGTAAAAATATCAGCAATAAAACACCAGTAACTAAATACTTATCAAATAATTACTTTGAATATAAATGGATTAAATGCTCCAATCAAAATACATAGGGTATGAAGATATAAATGACCAAGTAGGTAAACAGTGTGACTGTTTTGTTCCTTGAACACTTAAAAGTTCTCGAAATTATTGAACAACCAACCTGGAGAACCATCTGAAGTCTAGCTGAACAGGAGTTCTATAACTAAGGACACTAAGAAGAGGTAGGATGGGTGCAGACCCAAAAGAAGCCAAACCTATTGTGGGATAGGGAATGGGGAGGGATACCTCAGCCGTGGAGATGTCTTTCAGAGGAGCAAGGGGCCCCAGTCTCATGCCAGGCTCCTGGGTCAGGAGCACTGGTGCTGGGAAGAGGAGCTGCACAATATCTGACTGAGAAACAGTGGGGACTGACCATCTAGATGGGGTGGAAGGCTGCGGGAAACCCAGACATCCTCTTAAAGTGCCTGTGCAAACTCCATCCCTCGCAGGTACTCCCCATGGACTCCAGCAGGACAGTGGCTCAGAGGCATTGTAAGCAGAGAGGGGAAGACTAAATTATGTAACATTGGGGCAAGAGGCAGAAGACAGTTGCCATTATTTTTGGTGGGTCTTTCTCCCACACAGCTGGTTGGTGGGTGCTCTTTCCTGTGTTGCGTCCACACCTCACACAGCCAAATCTGAACATGACTGGTCTGGTAAGCTCACTCATTCCACCCTTCTGATTCACTGGGAGCCCACCCAACTCTGCCAATGCCAGAGGCACTTTCTCCAATGACCAGCCAGTTGCACCCTCATTGCAATATTTCTTAGAAAATTATTTATATCTGTAGTCCCCCTGGTGGGTGGAGACTGGCCCTGGTGTGCTCTGATACTTTGCTGAGTAGCTCAAGGCACAGCATTAGCACTAAACCAGAATCTAAAGAAGAACCCAGTGCAGGTAACCAGTGAGTTGGTGCAAGGGCCCTACATGGCACCTACTATATAAGGCTATACAGCACTACTGGGTGATGTAGCAGGCTTACCTAATACACAGAAATGAGCACAGACAGACATCTGAAGTGAGGAAACAAAGAAATACATCTCAATTAAAAAAAAAAACAGCAGAAAATTTCAGAAGAACTAAATAAGATGGAGGCAAGGAACCTACCAAATACAGAGTTCAGAACAATGGTTATAAGAATTCTCAAAGAACTTAGTGAAAATTCCAACACTGAGATAGCAAGCATAAAAACAAACAAACAAATGAA
>PVKE010029596.1:0-20140 GCA_004027555.1 Craseonycteris thonglongyai | reverse complement strand
ATGGCTTGGTCATATGGTAATTCCATTCGTAATTTTTTGAGGAATCTCCATACAGCCTTCCATAGTGGCTGTACCAGTTTACATTCCCACCAGCAGTGTATGAGGGTTCCTTTTTGTCCACAGCCTCTCCAGCACTTGTTATCCCTTGTCTTGTTGATTATAGCCATTCTAACAGGTGTAAGATGGTATCTCATTGTGGAAACCTGGCCTTTCACAGCTAGCCCTATCATCCACTAAACACTGGTTGCATAGCAGCCAGACATTTTTGTTGAGAAATAAGGAAATCTCTCTGATGGCACTTCCTCTGCTTCATGCTATCACTGAGCTTGGAGTGAGGAGGATATTGGGAAATTCTGGAATCATAAGAGTTCTGCAGCGATGTTTGCAATCCATCATGGAGGAGTCAGGTCCACAGGCAAGGACTCCGGTGGCATCTGGGGAACTGTGTTCTCAGGCTTCGGGCGCCATTGGTAGCCTTGCCTGTGCAGGACTCCAGCAGTGAGCATCCCTTGTCTTCAGATCTAGGGAACACATGAATCTGAAAGAAACAGAAATCCTGGTCCTTGATAACTGAGGAAGGTGTAGCTTCATAGAGAGGGAGGGACCAGCAGGTATCAATAACTGCTGTAATTGAGCACTTCCTTTGTGACTTGGCCACAGCACTGGTAGGTGCTTTCCATGCATTGTCCCAGTCATCCTCACAGCAGCCCTGTGAGCAAGATTCTGTGACTGTCCTCATTTTCCACACCGAGGAACTTGAAGCTTGGGAATGTGGGAGAGAGTCTGGAGCCACACGCATAGGTTGGCCTGACTTAAAACTATGTTGTCTCATGCATCCAAAAATTGGTGTATAGGGTGAATAGCATGAAATTACCCATATTTTACCAACCAGTTTTGACCTACAAAAATGGCAATTTCATATAGTTCAACCTAATCCAGAGACTTAGGAGATATATAGATATACATGTATATATGCTTATATATGGATATATATGGTGTATAACTATGTATGAATATGTTGTGTGTAATAGTTATATAACAGTGAATTGTGATATTGTCACAACTATTACACATAACTTGCTGAGGCTGAAGGGAGTGAATGAAATATGTGGACTAGTTAAGGCTTACCAGAGAGGCTTCTGGGAAATCAGTTTTCACTTGTACACTCTCTTACTCACCCACTGACTCAGTGGTTCACTCACTGAATAGAAACTCACTGAGTTCTGAAGCATCATGTTAAGCATAGATTGGAGCAAGTTTTTTTTTTTTTAACTTTTCCTTATAAAAAATTTTGCTCCTGCCCATTTATAGTCAGTCAATCTTCTCCTCACCTGTAGGAAACCACTGTTCTGTTTTCTGCATTTTGGCCTTTTGTGAACATTTCATAAAAATTGAATCATATAACATGTTGTGTCTGGCTTCTTTCACTTAGTATAATATTTTTCAGGTTCATCCATGTTGCAGCATGTGTCACTAGTTTGTTCCTTTTCATTGCCAAGTCGTGTTACATTGTATAGATGTACTACATTTTGTTTTTCCATTTACCAGTTCATGGATATTGGGATCATTTCTACTTTTTTGACCATTACATATATTGCTGCTATGACCATTCTATACACATTTTTGTATGGATCTATGTTTTTTCTCCAAGGTAGGTAACTAGGAGTGAAATTACTGGGTCATATGGTTAATTTATGTTAAACTTCAGCAGATGTTTGAAGAAGGAGCATAAAAAGTGGGTTTACATGGAGGCTCAGAAGTGTGAATGAGATTTGAATTAGATGTATGTAGGGCAGCGGTAACCTGGAGAAAGCACTAGAACCCAGAAAGGTGAGCTGGACAGATATTAAATTGGGAAAGTTAAGAAGGGCCACTGGAGTGAGCCAGAGAGGGGCTAATGCGCCTTCCATTGTCACGTTCAGCAGTTTGGGCAAGACGCTTCTCTTTCCATTGCTGTTTTTGGACATAGGTATTGGAATATATAGTATTTTATATTCTTCAGCACTGATGGTCCTTTACAGCAAAGTAGTGATGTCTCCTTCCAGAGCATCAGCTCTTTTCTTTTTATTAAAGATTTATTTTTACTGTTTTTTTTTGTTTTTTTTTTTACAGGGAGAGAGAGAGAGACAGACAGACAGAAACAGAGACAGAGAAAAGGGAGAGGGCCCAGAGCAGTCTCCGTAGTTGTATGTCATTAGCTTTTAATATAGCTTTATTCCACAGGTGGGCATGGGGCTGTGCAGGGCAGGAACTGGGCCAGGGGCCTCCTGCATGGGCCCCGGCAAGAACTGCACTGGGGGCACTCCCCAGTTCAGTATATGGGTTTGCACAGGCCAGGACTGGGACTCGATCCTTGGACCCCAGGGCTGCAAAGCGAGTGTTCAACCTGCTGAGCCATCCCAGCATCCCCTAGAGAGCATCAATTCTTAAATGCCAAGCCCCACAGTTTTTGCTGAGAAAAATACTGACAAGATAATATAATGAGTTTTTCATAAAGCTGAATTTATAGAATGCAGAAGTTTGTGTCTTATTCTGAGATGTATCTTTCTTACTAGTTTGGAATTAAGACTGTTCTTTCTATATTAAGTGATGATACACATTTTTTAAATGGTCGTGCTTGGCATAATAAAATATTGGCAACTCTGGGTGTAGTTTAAGTTGGTTGCTGAAATCCCCAAATCTGGGAACCACTGCTCCAGAGAAGGTTTTGAGAAGGAGGCTATTAACATCCATGGTGGCTCTTGTGTTTTGCCTCCTTTATCATTTCTTTATGTAACTGTGGAATGTGAGCAACTGGTGTGATGCCCGGATAAGGCCCAAGTAAAAGATTAGTGAAACCGAGAAAGGACTATCCCAAGCATGTAACACTATTGCTCAGATACCTGACTGTAAATATATGCAGTTGCTGAGTGTATGCCATCTTCATTCACTTTGGGGAATGTAAGGGAGGCAGGACCAAGCACAGGTTGGGTTTTGTATGCATGTTCGAGGCTAGTGAACAGTTAGTTGACTGCTCAGGGTAAGTGCTTG
Organism: Craseonycteris thonglongyai; assembly: GCA_004027555.1. NCBI lineage: Eukaryota > Metazoa > Chordata > Mammalia > Chiroptera > Craseonycteridae > Craseonycteris > Craseonycteris thonglongyai. The sequence goes on along the minus strand of PVKE010029596.1, from coordinate 17,110 downwards.
TTTTCTTTACATCTTCTGCTGAGACTGGAGGCTCTGCAGAAATAGCGCAGGGGTGAGATCTGCAGGACAGAACAGCAGCACTGGTGCTAAGGGTAAAGGGAGCCCTCAGTCTTGCTGGGGTTGGGTGAGGGGTGGGGGGGAGTGCCTATTCTCTAGCGTGGAGTTAGAAAGTGGAATTTTTCTGTAACACGATCCTGCTGTTCACAGAGCCATTTTTTCTAATTAATAACAATAGCGAAGGGGCTGTGCGTAAAATTCATAAGAGTGAAATGCACTGGAGCTGAACACTGCTAAATACTTTCAGGCATGATGTAATTTGAACCTAGCAAGAATTGTGCTAGAGAGTTATGGTTAGTTCCTATTCGTGTGAGGCAGCTTAGGGTCAGGAGTGTTTAGTAGCTTGTTCTCTTAACTTGCCACTGGATGAGGGATGCAGAGTCAGTAAGCAGCCAAGCCAGGATTCAGACCCAGCCAGTTCTCTTAAAAACCCAAGCCTCTCAGTTCAGCAATTTCTACCTCATATCTCATTCCCGGAGGCCCAGCACTTTGGTTCAGCTTAACTGCAGAGATCTTGTGTGTGAAAAGGGAGCTGGGGATGGAGTCCTTGAGCCATGCTCAGCAAGGCCTCCCTGAGGCAGCCCACACAACGCTGGTGTGTCTGACACACTTTATTTGCTGCTGCTCTGTCTACAGACGGCTCTATTGATTCAGCCTTGGGAAGTCTTCGCCCTGGCTGCCCCACTTCCCCACCCCTTTTGTTGATATATCTCCAGGATGTTCAAGTTCACACCCGTGCGGTGACCCTGGCTCCTGGGACTGAAGACAGGATGGGAGCACCAGTGGGGACAGAGGTTTCTGCTGGGCCACATGCAGGTGACTTCCCTCTTGTCTGCCCTTGGGAACTGGGGGCTTTTTATCTGCTATCTTCATGCAGTTCTCGTAGGCCATACTTTAAATGCTTTGCTATTTTCTAGTGAGGAAGGTGGAAGGAAAATGAAAAATTGGAAGGTTCTGTCCATTTCCCACTTATTTTTAAGTTTAAGAACGTTGTATTTTAGGAGAATGTTGGACTGAACAACAGTTCAATGTCTATTCTGCTTGTTAAACGTCAGCCACAGAGGCAGTGAGATCCTATTCATCTAACTAGTACCGGTATTAAATTTTGCTTAGTGGTTCTTAATAATTTCTTCCCTTCCTCCCCAACATAATTTAATATTTGTCTTAGTTTTTATCCTCAACAACCTGTGAGATGTGGCTGGTGTTGCTAATTTTTGGTAAAATGGAGTTGCCAAGGCATGAAATGGTTGAGTTGTGCAGGGTCTGGTTAGAATTGGATCTAGAGGAAGCCAGGGTGGCTCAGCGGGTTGAGCACTCATTTTGCGGCCCCAGGGTCCAAGGATCGTATCCTGGCCCTGGCCTGTGTGAACCCATATGCTGAACTGGGGTGTGTCCCCAGTTGGGTTCTTGCCAGGATGAGCTTCTCATGTGGGAGATCCCTGGTTTGGCTCCTGCCCTGGGCATGCTTTCCATGTAGGTGGCCCCCAGCTTGCGGGGGGCATGCCTCCCATATAGGAGGCCCCCGACCCAGTTCCTGCCCTGTACAGCCCTGTGCCTACCTGTGGAGTGAAACTATATTGAAAACTAATGACGTACAACTATGGAGACGGCTCTGGGCCCTCCCCCTTCTCTCTTTGTCTCTCAGTCTCTCTCTCTCTCTGTTAAAAACAGTAAAAATGACGGGAAGCTGGGATGGCTTAGTGGGTTAAGTGCTCGCTTTGCAGCCCTGGGGACCAAGGATTGAATCCTGGCCCTGGCCCATGCGGACCCATACACTGAACTGAGGAGTGGCCCCAATTCAGTTCTCACTGGGGTAAGACCCTGGCCCAGTTCCTGCCCTGCACAGCCCTGCGCCCACCTGTGGAATGAAACTATGTGGAAAAACCAATGATGTGCAACTATGGAGACTGCTCTGGGCCCTCCCCCTTCTCTGTGTCTCTGTATTTCTCTCTCTGTCGAAAACAATAAAAATAAATCTTTAAAAACAATAAAAATGCAAAAAAAAAAAAAGAATTGGACCTAGAAATCTGGTCCTCTGATTGCTAGCCCAGCTGCTTCCCTTGTTACCACTTTGTGGAATGGATTGGCCTTTGACAGTAAGTTCCGAGGACGGCAGAAACTGAGGTCCCTCTTAGCTGGTGGTATAGCTGCTTAGAGCATGGTGCATCTGTTTGGGACCAGTGTTGAGCTCCAGGATGGACCAAGCAGCCCCACAAAGAAAGAAAAGCTCTACTGTCACTGCAAAGGGTACGCTTGCCCCTATCATCTGCTGTGGAAGATTCTGCCACTGGAAGAGAGACGCAGAGCATCTTTTCTTACCGTGGGTGAACTAGAACATATGTTTTATTCATATATGGCACATTACTTACTAAGCTTGTGTTTTTTCACTTGTATAATTCTCTGGCATCTTGCCCATCAGTCAGTTGCCCCTTTTTGAGTGCCTGCATGTCTGGGTGTTCTGATTCTGTGTCACGAGCTTTGACTTTTATCAGAAATTTACAACTTGCATTTCAAAGGACTTAGTTCAGTGTGATTGCATGAAATGGCAGTGTTAAATTTTGTAATGTAGAAATGTGAAAATGGACCTCTAAAATACGTGCTTTCAGTGTCCTTTTGGAATGATGTCATTTGTATGTCTTAACAATCTATGATAGACATCTTTATTACTCAAGTAATTTATGTTCATTGTAGAGTGATTAGAAAATTCACATAAGCAAAGAGAAAGAGAAGAAAAAAAAAATGTACTCTAAATAAGAGTTCCTTGGGAGAAGCCAGATTGTGAAGGACTTTGAACTTCTCAGAAGAAGTCAAAAGTTCTGTCAGTCTGTGCAAGTTATTGACTCTTTTCTTCCTTGTTTCTGCTGGAGATCAAGATACAAGTTGGCATATCTGAGCATGCTTTGGAGAAAATCAAAGTAGCTTTGGTTTGCTGCAGTCTGCTATGAGCCCAGATGGTTCAGGGGTCAAAACTCCTTCTGTTAATGTACCACATGCTAGGGGTGGCTGTGAAAAGGGAAAATTAGTCCACTATGGTCTCCTGTTTGTATACTTGCTATTTCTCAAGCAAAAAGGGAGAAAATAATCTTAAATGTACTTCTGTTTCACTTACTCCTCCCAACCCTAGGAGACATACACCCTACCTCCCAACTCTACCCCCACCCACCCACCCATCTACTCACCCTCTCATTCACCTATGCACCCACCAACCTGTCCACTCACCCATTCATTTGTTCATCTGTTCAATGACTTTACTGTGCAACTACTGACCACCAGACATTGTTTGCATTTGGCGCTGAGAATATAGCATGCATAAGACAAGTCCCTGCTCTCACGGAGCTTACATTGGATTGGTGCAGGTAGTGTACCATTGTTCCCCTTTCAGTTTTTCCTGCGGCCATGAGGTATTCTCTCCCTTGGAGCTGACCAGACCCCTGAGTTCTGTGCTGGAGCTCAGCTCACCCACACACTGACAGCTAGCCTGAAACGATCATCTCCAGTGGGTAAGGTGGGGAGAAGGCCGCATTTGACTGGCTGAATTCTTCTTAAAGTGGGACTTTACTTTGTCTGGGAGGAGTAGGGGAGTAGATCACAGAGGGAGGGGTTCCTGACTTTATCAGAGAGAGAAGGCCTCATTGTGTGTTGTTGTTGGAACAGGTCCCAGAGATCTCAGTGCAGTTTTTTGGACAGGGCTGAACTAAGCTACCATGCCATAAAATAATAGCGGAAAGAATCAGTGTGGAATTTAGGGTAGTATCAAAAGGAGCTCTGTGTTACAGCTCTCTCTAGGCAGAGGGCACGACTTCAGCCCCAGGTCAAGCCCTGCTAATTTCATAGTATCTTAATGAACATGCCTTTTGTGCCCGTGTGTCTGCTCTCTCTGTCTCTCTCAGTCTCTGGCTCTTGAGTGTAGTCATTTATTCAGAGATTTTGATAGAAAATTTAAAACTTAATCTCTGTAAATTTTCTCCCTTTCAAGCTATAACATCTCTGGATGGATGCATGAGTTGCAGAGAGAGGGGACAGACAGTAGACAAAGAGAACTTAAAAAATTCCAGGAAACCTTATTTCCCAAACCTTAGTCAATCTCACATACCTCCATCATGATTTTTTGCCACATCAACATAATACTTATTCTGTTGTTGACCGAATATTTTCTTTAAATGGGAATATCTGTTCTTTTTGAAAGGACAAGTGTTAAAGGGGTATTTTATAACTTGTCTTCCCATGGTCTTTCCTCTGTAATTGTCTGAATCTATCTCTCTTCATACAAGGACACCAGTCATATTGGATTAGGGCCCACCCATATGACCTCCTTTTACCTTAATCACCTCTTTAAAGGACCTGTCTCTAAGTTTAGTCACATTCTCAGGTACTGTGTGTTAGGACTTCAACATGTGCATTTTAGGGGGACATTGTTCATCCCATGGAAATGTGTTTCAGGAATGAAGTTCTAAAATACACTCTCGGCCTTGAGTTGCTCAGATGGGTCTGTGAGGGTAGTAGGAGGACTAGAAGGTGAGTCAGCTTCAGGCTTGAGCATTGACTCTGTGGTGGCAGCCATTACTGGTTTAATTAGATCTGGTGGTGACCTAGGCCAGTCGGCTGAATCTTAGGAAGACCAGCCAGGCCTCAAGTAGCTTCACAGTTTTCCCCTCAATTTGTAGGTAAGCTGTGATCATTTACCCTGTGTCCTAGCTACTTCCAGACAGGATTTGAGATAGAGTAGTAGAAATCATTTGGGGAAGGATTTGTTGACAGGGCAAGTGTGATATTGTTCTTCAGACAAGACGCAGAACTTTGTCAAGAGTTGGGAAAACCACAACGAGAGTTTTCCAGTAATCTGAAACCCCCCTTCTTCTTCCGGTTAAATGTTCTGTAAACAGCCATGCCTATAAGAAGGGTTTGGAGTCTGTTGACTTTGGCTGAGATGAAGCCTGAGAAGATTCATTGGTTTCCAATTCCTGTTCTTTCAGGATATTAAGTATTGCGATGACCTGGAAAACTTTTCTTTATTAAAATTGGAGGAAGAGTTGGGGTGTTTGAGGGAGATTTGAAATAGGAAGGGAGCTGACAAGAGAACTTTCACTACATTTCTTTAGGATTATTTTATTTTCTTTACTTTGTTAGTGTTTAGTAGTTTCAATATGCGGTGCAAGATGGGGAGGTAAAAACAATAAATATGTTTCCAGAAGTACTGACAGTATAGCTAATTTATGAGGCAGTTGGGTAAGGGCAGATCATGGCTCTACTGTTTATCACCTTTGTGACCTTGTTCCAATTACTAATCTCTCTGAGCTTTGGTTTTTCTCATCTGTAAAATGGGAGTGATAATGGAACCTGCCTCACCTTGTAAAGATCACATGAGATAATGCATGTAACACCCTTAGTTAATGCTCAACAATTGTTAGCCACCTCTGCTTTTATTATCAATGCAGGATGATCAACAGGCTGTTTTCCCAGTCCAGTGACAGCTTCTAATTAAGAATAAAACAGCACTGTAGTACTTATGCTGTTGGGTGATTTGTATCAGGTTCCAACCTTCTGTACTTTTCAGTTTCAAGCTAAGAGAATTTAATTTAATCTCTTTCTTTCTTTCTTTCTTTCTTTCTTTCTTTCTTTCTTTCTTTCTTTCTTTCTTTCTTGGTGAGACTAGCACTCACATTTAAGGGGGAAATTTCTTTAAATTGGGAAATAAAGCATTTTTTAAATCATAGTTGGTGCTCTGCTGTAGATCTAAAATTGGTTAGTTTTGTTGACTAAAAAAGTATGCTAATCAGTTGAGGGTCATGTATTCATATTCATTGGACATTTATTGAGATGTCTCTGTCACTTTCTTGCATCCTTTCCCTGCTTGCTTTGCATTCTACAGTCACACTGGCTCACTGCTCTCACCCACCACAGGGCCTTTGCATAGGTTCTTTTCTGAACCCAGAGCATTTTTGCCATTTCCCTTTCTTACCATTCATCTCTCAAACTCACCTCAGCCTCACTCCTCTGGGTGGCCTTCTTGGTCCCTCTATGCTTCTTCTATAGAACCCTGATACTTTCCTTCTGCACACAACACTATAGCTACCTGTACACTCATTTGGGTAAGGTTTGATTGAAGTTTGTCTCTTCATTAGATGGGAAGCCCATGAGGGTAGGAACCATGTCCTTTTTTTGTTCACTGAGTACCCTATAATACCTGGTGCACAATAGACACTGGGTAACTATGTGTTGAGTGGGTAAATGGATATTGTTTGTTGAGAAGAACTGTGCTAGATATTGTGGGGCTGCAGAGATACAGTCTGTTCAGTTGCTGCTCCTGAGGACCATCCAGGCTCATAGAGGAAACCAACATTAAATAGTGCCTTAGGTGAAGTACCCAAGGGAAGAAGCCAGTGTTCATCAGAGCGGGTAATATTCCATTGTGGGAATACAAAGGCATAGGAGATGCCATGTCTGCACTGGGCCTTGGTGGAAGAGGAGTTGGGTCTGAATAAATGAGAGAAAAAGGAGCTGTAGATAGAGAGAATTATGTAAGCAAAGGCTTGGGAAGTACAGCCTGGCTTCATGGATGGGGTCAGGTGGTTTGGCTGGAACCTAGTGGGCTCATGAGGAAGCAGTGGGCAGTGAGTGGGCAGGTCTGTGAGGGCCAGGTTGTGGCTGGGCCTCCAGTGCCAGGCAAGGCACTTGAGGTTGGAGTTGGGGTGTTCAGTAGGAGGTCCTAAGCAGAGGAGTGATGCGATCAGCACTGTGCTCCAAGAGACGGTGTGCATGGAGGACGGACTGGGGCGGGGAGGCCAGGTGGGAGACACTCAGAGGGTGGGAGGAAGAAGGCTTAAGTGGGAGCCATAGAGAAGGAGAGAACATTGATGGGGCCTGTTCACTGGTGGGAGACAGAGACAATGATGGGACTTTACATCTTGGGCACCCAAGACTTTCATGATTCTTTTAAATGCAGGAACATGGAAATCACCCTGGCAAGTGTTGCAAATTCTGTAAATGTTAGTTCTCTTCCCTGTGCCAGAAATGTGGAACTTGGGCAGAGAAACACATGGGAGGAGAGGTGCCAAGATGGAAGTGCCAGCATGGCATTCAGGTGACAAAGTTTGGCAGGTGTCTGGAAAAGCAGGAGTGGAGTTGGCAAAGGAGAGAAGTGAGTGCCACCTTCTCAGTTATCGTTGCAGCCACAGGAGAGAGAAGGGCGAGTCTATCTGTCCAGGCTGTTATAGAAAAGTACCACTGACTTATAAACAACAGACATTTAGTTCTCACTGTTCTGGAGACTGAAAGTCTGAGATCAGGGTACCAGCATGGTCAGGTTCTGGTGGGAACCCTCTTCTGGGTTGTGGACTTTTTGTTGTATCCTTCCATGGCAGAGAATAGAGAGAGAAGTAAGCTTTAAACTTGACTCTTATAAGGACACTAATCCCACCACTGGGACCCCACCCTCATGACCTCATTTAATACTCATTACCTTCCAAAGGCCCACCTAATATCACATTGGGGAGTAGGGTTTCAATAGATGAATTTTCGGGGGACACAAACATTCAGTCTATAACAGGGGGTTTGGGTAGAACTTGGGGATCATATCACTCTGAGGGTGAGAGTAGGAAGCAGGGAGCCAAATGAAGAACAGTCAGAGACACAGCGGGAGGGAAACTGAGAGGGTGGTTTCGTGAAAGCCTTAGTTTAGTGAGATGGGTTTTCCTACTGTAGACACAATGAAGGCTAGCAACTTTCAGTGGCCCCTGGGTGGGATTGAATCTTTGAGTGGCCCTATTTCAGGCAGTCATCTTTGTTACACTCATTCCCTGACCATAGACTGCCTCCCCCATCCCTGGCAGCCCTCTAGTAAGTGCCCACTTCTCATGGTGTGGCTAGATGGGCACAACTTCAGTGCCTGGCTCAGTGCTTCTCCCAGAACGGTCATTTCATCTGCACTTACTGAATTGCACGGTTCCCCTCTCCTGCAAAGATGGTGGAACATAGATGCATCAGCATTCTCTTTATAGGAAAATCAGCCACAGGAACATTGAAAAGATCAGGTGCCTTGTTTAAAATTCCTGCAGACTTGGATCTACTCAGAGTTTGTGGAATTGGAGTTTTAGTGGTAATTGATTTGTGAAATTTAACAGGTTTGTTGTCTGCTCTGGGCTTCAAGTTTTAAGAATGAGAGATGAATGTTAGGGCCATCAAAATGGGCTCTTGGGTTGTAATTAAAGTTCTGCTTTCTCTCCCTTGGCTTATCATCCTGTCCCAAGCCTGGGAATGTGGTTTCTCTTCTAGTATTTGTTAGTTCTGATAGCGTGGCTCTTGGCAGGTTTCCTTAGATCTGCCTGGTCTGGGATTATATCCTCCCCTCTACCTCACATAGGACCACAAAGGAGAATGCCACATACCAATGACTGTTTTTTAAATATATCATTGTACTTTAACCCTCTGTTTGTGATCTGAGCCAAAGCCAGGCTCTGCTGGGCCTTGTTCAGGCCAGCCAAGCCACACCCCAGCCAGGTGGCACACCTTCCCCCAGTGTTACTTTTGCACACTCTTATTTTCTGGGTGTTGTGCACATAGGTGTGGTATTGCTGGCTGGGTCAGAAACTGGCACAGGAGGCAGGGCTGCTGGAAGGAGCAGCCTTTGGTGGCTGTACCTGCATTCTAATACTAGGTCTGCTTGGGGTCTCTGTGCTGTCCTTTAATACCATTTCAGAAAGCCACATACCACATAGCATGATGGGTAGGAGCTCAGCTGTTGGAGTTTGAATCCTCGCTTTATTAGCTATATCACCTGTTGTCACTTAACTTTTCTGAGTCTGTTTCCTCATGTATGAAATTGGAAGAATGACATAACCACCTTCATGGGGCTCTCAGGAAGAGTAAATGGCAATCATCATTGTAGAGAGCCTAGCTCATATGCTAACTCACTTAGACAATGTGAGCTGTGTTTGTTGTCATTCTTATTCTTTGCCCACCATCTGCAGGCTGGAAGACCCTCTTGTAACCTTGCCCCAGCTCCTTGTTGTGGCACCTCTCATACAAGTGATGTGGAGTGGACCCTCATTAGAATCCCCCTTCCTCATCCCTGTGAGAAGGTTCCAGCCCCACCCTCTCTCAGGCTATATCTGGAGGGGTGTACGCTCTGACTCCTGGCCTTCCTTTAACTCCACCTGTCATCTGACTGAGGGCTGTGCAACATACAGAGCCCCAGTTTAGAGGTGATTTGGTTGTGAGGAGCAGCTGCTTGCTCACACTAGCTGAAGCCAAGAGGAGAAATTTATCGCTGGATGCCTCAGGGACCCTGAGGGCAGAAAGTACTGCTGGGCTGGGACCAGGAATTGGGAAGTCAGGAACTGGGTGGTGTGCGTTTTCTCTCTGGAGCTGCTGGAGTCTCCTCTCACTTGCCTCCAAAGTCCAACTCTCGGCCTCAGTGTGCATATGGGAGAAAAGGCTACCCCACCCTAGTTCTGTGTCCAGCATCAGTGAACAAACTCCTCTGTGTACTAGTTTCAGATTCCCTGAAGAGAAGCAGGTTGGCCCAGCTCATCCAGATGCCCACCTCTGATCCATGCTGTGAGGGGGCAGGGCTGGGAGTGAGGTGGGCACGGCTCACCTCATTGATGGGAGCAGGCAAGTCACAGAATGGGCATATGGACAGGTCAGTCACCTCCAAACATGTCTTATGTTCTGGTCTTCAGTTTTCCCCATAGCCAACTCTGCTAGGTGTATGCAGACTGAGGCTATTAGGTCCTCTGGGGTTTCCCAGAATAGATAGCCCCCCATATCACAGGCCATGAGCGCCTCATAAAATCCTCCACTGGTCCCCAATCTCTGGATTACACAGACCAGTGTTTCCTGAAGTGGGGTAGTTCTTATAGACAGGTGACATAGGAGATTTTTTAAGTGATACAGTAACAAAGTTTTTTTGTATTGATAGTTACATATTTCATTTGGAAATGGACAACTCTAGATCAAACCCATAATTTCATAAATATTACATATAAAATCTTTTATATTACATGGAAGTAAAAAAGAGCTTATGTAAAATACGTATGTAAATGGTGTGGATTTGGGGGACGAACGGTGAAGGTGGTATGTGTGAGTGAAGTTGGGAACCAGTGACTGGTGAACTGGGGGATTTCCCCTGAGAGCCCAGGGAAGTCTCCAGGAGACCAGTTCCCTGAAATTGTAGGCAAAATTCTGAGTATATTGATTTTCACTTTTTTCCTGGGGGGTAGGTCGGAGCTTGGTTTAAAATTTTAATGTAAAGGGTGTCCCAAAATTCACGTAAGAAGTAGTTTCAATAGAAAACACAGGTTTATAATTAAAAATCGTAAATTTTCATTGCTCAACAATGAAAACGTGTTGTTCTTTTGTGTAGCGCTCCATTTTTAATAACCCTGAACTGTCAGCTGTCACACTGTCTTTTTTTTTTTTTATTGGCAACACTTTACCACACAAATGACGCAAAATTCAAATCTTGCGTGAATTTTGGGACACCCTTTACATTGGAACTTTCAGGGGGTTATTTATTAAAAATGCAGTTTTCTTTCCGAGAAATTCTGATGTAGCAATTGGAATGGAATCCATTCTACACTGGAAAATGTGTATTTTCACAAGCATTTAGGTGACTAAAGCAGGTGATTGGTGAAACTTTCTTGTCAAGAGTTTTTGAAGTCTGTGGACACAAGGTTGCTCGATAAATTTAAATCACAAATTATCAAGGGTTTCTTAATAGTGTGGGTTTCTTTTCTCTGAACAGCCATGTTGTGTGAGTTTGGCCTTGTTAGCTCAAGATGCTAATAAAGATTGAGGCTCATACTGAACCACGCCAGCCAGAGCTGAAGGCTTTGGATGATCTTAAATCTAGTGGTAGAGAGAGACACAGTGGTTATGAAAAGACAATCACAATGTATTTTACCAAAATAAAAAAAAAAAGAGAGAGAGAAAGAAAGGAACAAGATAATCACAGGTTTGTGAGTGGCCGTGGTCGCCACCAGTGTGGCCCTCAGATGGGTGGTGCTCAGTGTAGCAGCAGCACAGTGGGAGTGGCCTGTGCCCAGAGATGCAGCACTGGAGTTACGCTCTTCCATTTAGAAAAAAAAGAAATCTCTTTTTAATTGATCTTGATCTCTGCATGTTCATAAAGGCCATAATAATAACCATTTTTAAAGCAGTTGCAGTGTGCCAGACATGTTGTGTGAGTACTTTCTTACTGTTCCCCAGAATGATGTGATGTGGCTTCTATTCTTAGTGTGGTGAGGAAATCTAGACTTCAAGGGTAACTAGGTAGGAGAGCTGGGCTAGCTAGCCTTCCGCTTCTGGGTCTAGACTGGAAATCAAATGATCTGGGAAGGCAATGCCACAGAGTGGTGGGATTCAGGCAGCCTCTGCTCTATTTGGGGCAGACAGGGTGGACAGGAGGACTCCTTGAGGTAGAGCTGGGAGCCAGATTACAGAGTTTCCTGATAGTCTTTTACAATTTTCCATTTATTATCCTGTCTTAACGGTGTTACCTTGGACCAAAGGAAGAGAGGATGAATTGCTCAGACGTGGACCAGGCTGGTCAAGGGGATGCGGCCTTCCACCCCAACCTCAACTATTTTCATGTTGGCAATAGTAACTGGCAGGTTCCTAAGGCAGAGATTCCTATTTTGGGATCCTTAGAAGTGGGAGGCTCCTTCGATGGCCTTAGTAGAACTTTGAAATTTTGTATGCATGTGTCCATGCCTACATGCAAGCACACCCATGTGTTTTTGTGAGTAGTGGAGTCCTTGGCTTCTGCTGTACTCTCTGAACTGTCTGTAACCCTGAACAGATGCCTCACGGCAAGAGGCATGCTCACTGCTGACTGTGTGGCTAGTCTAAGTCCTTGCTTGTCAAAGTATGGTTCCTGGACCAGCAGCATTGGATTTGTCTGGGAATGTGTTAGAAATGGGAAATCTTGGGACTTGCCAGGTACCTACAGAGTTGGGATTGGCATTTTCACAAGATACCTTGTTGATTTGTTTGAACATTAAAATGTAAGAAGCAGTGGGTAACCCTCTTCATCTGGGAAGTCCATTTCCACTCCAAGTCTGTGCTAGGAGGAATTTTTATTAAGAAAAAACATTTTCTTATAATTTTGTTTAGGAATTAGGGTTTTTCTAAGTGTAATATTTCTCATTTTTGTCCTTGGCTTATTGGGTCAAATCTAAATAAAGGAGATTTTGATCTATATTCATTAATTTATACCAGCTTTTAGGTTGGCCATAAAGTGACACATGACCCAACCCTTTGAGGGAAATAAAAAGTTAGAAGAGATAAATGATTTATCTGCTAAACAACTCTGTTCCCCATAAGGAATTTCTTCTAAGTGTGTCATGATGGTCCTTAAGGAGGTGAATTGCATTGACTTCTCAGCTTGTGGTTGTCTTGGAGAGGTCTTTGCAAGTCCATTTTCTTCTCCTTCTTACCTTTTGCCCAAAGTTGGCTCACTCTTCATCTTTCTGTTGCACTAACTTGATGAATTGTCAACAACAGTCCAGCTTAGTCTTATATTTGTTCAGCGAGTTGCCTGACAGCTCATTCAGACAGTTAATAAGTGCAGCCAGCTGGATGTCCATGCATCTTGAGTCCTGTGAGTGTATGTTTTCTGGTGGCATCCACACTGGACTCTGTTCATCTGAAGGCTGTCCTCATCTTTGTGTTTCATGATCTGGCAGCTCCTCTAGTCAACGCCGAACTTCAGCTCACTGTTGAACAATAACTCTTGTGGGTTTGTTGACAAAAGTAGTGCAGGGTTGAGTCTTAGTATAATTCCTATGTAGGGAAAAAATAAACTAACATGATATAAATATTTTGACATATGTCACAATTTTTTTTTGGTCCCTATCTGGAACCTTGACACTATAGTGATTATGTGACTGTTTCCCCAATAGACTGCAGTTGTTGAAGTTTGAGCCCCACATTATTTACTGTTGTATCTCTGACTTCTAGCAGGGTGCTTGGCACATGGGGGGGGACAGTCAGTAAACATTTGCCGAATGAGTGAATGGATTAACCACCATGACTGTTCAGCTTCACAGTTGAGCTCTCATTTTTTGAAATGTTGATGATGTTGATAATAGCAGCTATCACTTATGGAGTGTTTTCTCGGAGATAGGCACTGTGCCAAATACTTTAAATACATTCTGTCATTTCATTCTCTCAGCAGCCTTACGAGGGAGGGGTTCAGAGCTGAAGGTGGAGCTGGAATGGACCCCAGGTCATCTGACTTGGAAGCTTGTGCTAAACTCATCAGCATTTAACTCTGTTCAGGTAGGGGCACTGACCTATAGAAAATGATGAGCGATATGAGGCCATGGCTCTGCTTATCTCCTTTAAAATGATAAGCAGATGCAGATATAAAATATTGGCTGCCCTCATGCTTGGTGGAAGTCAGCACTTGGCTTGCTCCCCTTCCGGGTATTTCTCCTCTTCCTCTCTGTAGGAGGAAAGCTACAGACTGCTGGGCATGTCCCCAGTTTCCATTGTTCATCCTAAAGCCTGGTTGTGGGGACTCTGTGACCTTAGACACCACTCTTTGTTTTTTGGAATAAACGATGTCATCATGCTGTTATGTAGTGTGAGTGATGAAACAGTCTTAAAGCACTGGTGATAAGGAAGTATTGTGATTCAAAAAATAATCCTGTTTCCCTTCTCAAGACATAGGACTGAGAGTCTGGTTTGATACAGTTTTTTACATAGTCCTAAAAATCCATGCTCTGCTGTCTTTAATGCAAATGTCATAGTGGGCATGTTAACAACTATTTAATAGCAGTAATTGCTTGCTGATGGTTATTTAACTGCTGATTGCAGTCTCTCCTTAGGTTATTTCCCTCTTCCACTGCTTTGGGCTTGTTATGGCCGAATTTTCACTTTTTAAAAGTGGGCATCTTTCTTGTAACTCTGAAAATATTTTTTCCTTCAGTGGTTTTCAAATAAAGAGCAAAACTATGAATGGGTATTGTAAATTGTTCGCAGACCCTTTCGTTTATTATCGTGTGGTCAAACACATTTTGGGACATGCTCTGCAATTAGTTTTACATCACTTTTGTTTTCTTTATATAGGTTTCAAAGTATTTTTGGTATACGTTTGCTGCAGTTTGCTCCCCTCTGTCTGTGTATCTTAGAGGTGTGTCTTGGGATGTTGCTGCAATCTGGGTTCCCGTGAGTACGTTACTGCTTCTTGAGCAGAGCTTTGTCTGTTTGTTGGTCCTACATTTCTCAAAATCAGGATATTTAAAAGTTCCCAGGAAGCTAGCTAGGTGTGGTGCAAGAGGCAGGGTCTCTGAGGGTCACCCCTTATCAAACACCTCACCTTGATTTTCTTTGGCAGGACAGAGCTGGAGAACATGTGAGCCCCAGGGTGCTGACCTGCCACTTAGCTGACATCTTGCCGGGCTGCAGCCCTACTATTAGCACTGTATAAGCTCCAGAGTGGGTGTCCTGGCAGGAGAGCCAGACAGGTGATTTGTTAAATTATTACCCATGTGCAGCTTCTGGCCTCTGGTGCCAGGCAGTGCGGAGCTCAGCAGGATTAAAAGAAGGCTGATTACATAGCCAGCAAAGGTGGGAGGTGCGACTGCTGGCAGCCACCATGCTTAACTGTCCAGACATCCACTGAGAGTGGTCCCAGGATCTGTGTCTCCGTGGGACTTCAGAGCATGTAAGAAATGAGAGAGCCACGCACAATGCAGTTGATCCTTGAACAATGCCAGGGTTAGGGGTGCTGACCCCATAGTTGAAAATCCACATATAACTTTTGACTCCCCTGAAACTTAGTTGTCCCTCAGTATCCCCGAGATTGGTTCCAGAACCCCTCGCAGATACTGAAATCTGAGTTGCTCAAGTTTCTTGTTTAAAATGGCATAGATCAATGTATACAGTTGGCCCTTTGCATTTGCAGACTTCCAACCATGGATCGAAAACTATACAGGTATTTATTGAAAAAAAAAAAATCTGCATGTAAGTGGATCTGTACAGTTGAAACCCATGTTGCTCAAGGGTCAACTGTAGTAGGATCTCCTAGGAGGCCTTATTAATAGGACAAGGGCATCAAGAATGCCATAGTAGGGACTAGGCTTTCAGCAAAATGTACAGGAGCTATTCTTTAGGAGTTGGGGGTGTGTGTGGATCTGGCATGTGTTAAATAATCATTGAGGGCTTCTGCCCTCTGCTACTCCAGGCAGCAAGTAAAGTGCTGTAACAATATCTAGCACACAGTATATACTTTGTATTTGTCATGACTGTTATTATTACTGTACTGCCTTCGTTGTTATTGAGCGAGAAGGGGTTATTCTTGAGAAAGAGGGTGGTTGGGAGTTCTCTCAAGAGGTGCCGAACTGGATCAAGAAGCAGCCAGGGAGAGCAAGAGTTTGTTCCAACAGATATCCTACTCAAGCTGACAGCCACTTTGCCTGGTGCTGATATCAGGCTGGAGAGTTGCTCATCTGTTGGCAGAATTTAATTAATAAGGGACTTTTAATTATATATTTTCCATGTAAGTCTGAATTTGGGGGAATATAAAAGAAATATGGCTTTGCTCCTGGTATCGAGGAGCCAGAAGACTTAAAGGGCTTAAGAACAAGTCCAGGGATCCAAGATGGCGGCATGAGAGGAGAACGCCGATAACTGCCTGGGAAGGGCCTTGTGAACAGAGGGGAATCCACAGGGGAAACCCTGAGAAGAAACCTCAACTAAGAGAACCACACAACGCAGAACAACACACAAAGGTTAGAGAAAAAAGGGGAGAGCAGGAGAGGAAAAGGGAAGCAGCGGTTCGGGGACAGAGACTCGGAGCGCGGCCCGGGGCTGGCAAAAACAAAGGGGGATTGGGGGACTACGGTCAAAGTGGAGCTGGATCGAGGGCGGGCTGGAAGCCGAGACCTAGGGAGCATGGAAGCCCCACAAGACTGTGGACAATTTAACATCTGATCTCAAGGGACAGCACGCAGTGCCCTAATCAGATCACAGAGCCTAAAGTGGAACAGGGACTGTGGAGCAGGGTGGCTGCACTTTCTGGCGGGCGGGGTGAGAGCAGGGCACCAGCCCACAACAGCTCAGCACCCCTGAGGTACGGAGGAGACTGACTGTGAAGGAGCGCCTTCTGAGGACAGGGCTCTTGGAGTGAGGGCTGGGGCTTGAGTGGGCACAGCTGCATTGGACGTACTTGGAGTGAATCCGGCGGTCTCAACAGAGCCGGGAGCGTAGAGCGGCTGCCGCCCGAGCTACAGCCTGTGCGCGCAGGGCTTTCGGCGCCCCGCCCACCGGGCCTCCGCAGCGCCTCTACCAGCGTGCAACTGGGCTTTTGGCGCCCCGCCCACCGGGCCGCAGCGGCACCGCTGCTTGCTTGCCAGCGTGCAATTGGGCTTTTGGTGCCCCGCTCACCAGGCCGCTACGGTGGCTCTGCCTGCGCGGAAGTGCGCGGCTGGGCTCTCGGTGCCCCGCCCACTGGGCCGCTGGGCATCACTGCGTGCGCGCACTGGGCTTTCGGTGCCCCGCCCACCGGGCCGCCCCGCAGCGCCGCTGCCTGCTCGCCGGCGCGCTACAGAGCTTTTGGCACCCTGCTTGCCAGGCCGCCGCAGCACCGCTGCCTGTGCGCGGGACCGGCTTTCGGCGCCCTGACCACCGGGCTGCGGCAGCGCTGCTGCCTGCTCGCGAGCGTGCGGCTGGGCTTTTGGCGTCCCGCCCACCGGGCCTCTGGGGCGTGGTGGATCGCGCACGCAACTGGGCTGCCTGCCGGGTCTCCACAGTGTCATTGCCTGTGCGCGGGACTGGGAGGCCGACCATGGCCTCTGCCAAGCCCCAGCCCATCCAAGTGCTGCCCTGCGGGCGTGGCTTACAGATACGATTGAAGGAGGGGCAGCCAGGAGGAGGAAAGACCAGAGCTCCTGCGCCCCGCCCCCACTGAACCACCAGCTCCCCTGCTGAAAGAGGAATCTGCTATTGTGTCTCAGGCCCGCCCTAGCTCCTACTCACATGCCCCCACCCCTGGCCACACCTTTACTACCCTGCTATCTAACAGCTAAGACAGCAACCTGAAGTGCCC
>PVKE010029595.1:0-20145 GCA_004027555.1 Craseonycteris thonglongyai | reverse complement strand
AAATACATTTTTTTGGGGGGGGGGAGATAGCACATTAACTTCAAGCAATGCTCAGACTGCATATTTTATGAGGTTTATTTGTACTGCATATCTTTGATGGGCTCTATTTGTGACTGAAAGTACAAACATGCTTATTATAATCATTCTTTCCCACATTTAGGAACAAAATTAATTATCTGCAAAAAGCAGAAAGGCTTAGATAGACTCTCAGTCAGTAAATGATAATAGACAGCACCCAAATATAATGACTCTGTTTTTTACTTTATCTGTTTTAGGCATTCTGAGTGGAATGAAAAAAGGAAAACTTAATTCATTTTCTGAATATTCTTCAGAAAAGATGTGAATTGGGTAATAGAAAAACAGCAGCTACCCTCCCTCAAGCCCCACTCCCAATATGAAATATGAAAGCAGTTTTAGTGGTTTATTCACTTCCCAAAAGGACTTTTTTTTTTTGTCTTCTAGAGTCCAGTGTTGACTTCATTATTTTTTGTTTTGCTTTATATAGTAATTTATTTGAATAACATGGTTAATATTTATACATGTATTGTTTTACTAGCTATTTTATAATATGCTTATATGTTGTATTTGAAATGCTTTATTTGAGGATATTAATGCCACAGGGTTTTTTTGTTTGTTTTGTTTTTTTTACTATATGAAATCTTTTTTCATAATGTTATTGAGGTATATTTTTGGATTTCTACAATTCTCTCATTTCAAATGTGCAATTTAATGATTTCTATTAAATTTACCAAGATGTGTAACCATTACCACAAACCAGTTTTAGCACATTTTGATCACCATAATAAGATAGCTCACTGGCATTCCAGCATTTCTTTTGAGAAATCTGGTGTATTTCGAATCTCAAACTCCAAAGAAACGGTTAAAAAGACATTAACAAGTCTGTACTTTAACCAAAACAAAGGTTATTTGTCTTTCCCTATTAACCACCCTCCCAACATGGAAAGGAATGGTAAACTGTGAGTCCTAGTACAGTGTACAGTACTAGTACTCAGAAAGTTGTGGCTGTTGGTAATAGCGAAGTCTGTATGTAATCTTGTAAAGGCTGTACTATGCAGAAAAAAACAATCTACCTCAAATTTCACCATCCTGACTTTTTGTAAAACTCTTTTTTAAAAAGATTTATTTTGGGGAAGCCGGGATGGCTCAGTGGGTTAAGTGCTCACATTGCAGCGCCGGGGACCAGGGATTGAATCCCGGCCCCGGCCTGTGCGGACCCATATGCTGAACTGGGAGCTCCCCCAGTTCAGTTCTCTCTCTGTCTCTGTCTCTGTATCTCTCTCTCTCTCTCTGTCAAAAAACAATAAAAATAACTATTTTAAAAAAAAAATTATTTTGAGACAGAGAGACAGAGACAGAGAGAGACAGAAAAAAGGAACAGTCTCCATAGTTGTACATCATCAGTTTTTTCCCCCCAACATGGTTTCATTTCACACAGGTGGGCGGGGGCCATGCAGGGTGGGAGCTGGGCTGGGGGCCTCTCCCATGGGAGGTATGACCCCTCAAGCCAGCGACCAAACTGGGGGTGAGAACTGAGCTGGGGGCCTCCCACACGGGAAGCACACCCCAGGTTCAGGATATGGGTCCACAGGGGCTGGGGCCGAGATTCAACCCTCAGTTCCCTGGGCTGCAAAGTGAGTACTTAGCCCACTGAGCCATCCTGGGTCCCCTGTAAAACTCTCTTACAGCAAATATGTAACTACCCACTCCCTTGAGGAAATTAATGCATTACAGTGTAACTTCTTTTTAAAATGCTTCTGTGTTGTTCAAAATCTCTTTTCAATATTTCATGTGGGGGTGGAGGATTGCCTTTTAAAAAACAGTCCAAATAGAAAGCATTTTCTGCCATAGATCCGAGCAAGACAGTAAAATGCATAGGTGTAAGAGGTTGGTGAGCCAAGGCTACCTGTGGCACTACTGTGAGTGAATAATGTAGTACTACTGTTGCCAAGAATAACCTTATTCCAAGTGAGGAAAAGGAATCACAGAGGAATAACATTGTGCACAAGACTCTATGTTTTCTGAGGTGTTTCAGATTTTACAATGAAGAGAGCAAGTATTTGGAGCTTTTCTGCCCTCACTAGGTAGGAGGCTACTTTCACTGTGTGCTCTGATCCCCCTGGCCACCCAATATAAAAAAGGCAGATTCAAGTTCTTCACTGTCATCCTGGAAGCACATGGATTCTCAGAATATCAGGTCATTGGGAGCACTTCCTGGACTTTGCCCACTTGAGTGTTCCTGCATTTCTATCCTTTCTGAATATACTCCGAGGACGAATCAGTCCTTCAGATCACTCCCAAGAGACATGGATAAGCATTTGCTTACTACTCTGTGATTATCACATGTGTCACATGTACTCAGAAATACAAACCCCCAACCCAAGAGCCTGAATAAGTAAGAAAGAAAATGATAGTTTCAAGACCAAAAGAGAGCAATAGAGTAGTAGAAGGAGACCCAAAGGAGCAGAGTTTGCTTCTAACCAGAGGCAACAGTGAGGTGTCCCTTTCATACTTTTTCCCCCCAATTATTCTCTGAATCGCTGAGGGAACTGCTATTTTTCTGTCTTTGGATGTGCCATCTGCGAACCCTCCAACACACGTCACATAGCCCTGCCTTTCAGCCAAGCTGAGCTAAGTGCCTTCACTAACTTCACATTTCCTTGTGTGACCCTCCAAAAGCAACTTGAGAGGTTCCTGCTGCCATCCAAGGTGGGGGGACTCATGTGTTCCAAGACAGTTTTCCAAGGGTCTTGTGTTTTTGCATGTCTTGTAAACAATGGCTATCTTTTTTTCCCCCTCAGACTATCTTTTTCAAGTATCTTTGTATAGTGAACAACCTTAGAAAATGGAGGTAGTGTCTGCTTTCAGAGAAAAGAGCAGGCAGGCTTACTAACTATTGTAAAAGATTTGAGTTCCCTAACGTTGGAGCTCCTATGCTATAGTATAGCTCACAGAGTGTGCAAGAGTCATCTGGCTCGCTCTTGCCTAACCCCATGGGGATTGGAAGCTGGGATCTGGCATGAATGCTGATACTCTGGCTATGACTATTGTTATAAGAAATAAACTGTTCTTCATCCCTGAGTCAGTAATCTCATTTCTTTAACCAGCACCCATGAAACTGTGGTCAGCTAACCTGTTAGCTTGCTATTAGGATAAAAAAAATCTCAGACCTTTCACAGTTCTTGAAGACATGTTCCTGCCATATCAATCGACACACCACAGAAAG
This sequence comes from Craseonycteris thonglongyai, assembly GCA_004027555.1. NCBI lineage: Eukaryota > Metazoa > Chordata > Mammalia > Chiroptera > Craseonycteridae > Craseonycteris > Craseonycteris thonglongyai. The sequence goes on along the minus strand of PVKE010029595.1, from coordinate 16,901 downwards.
AAAGAAACACTTCTTTCTAAAGATTCAGAACAGATAAGCCAACTGGTATTCATACAGCCATTTATTTTGCAAAGGCAAATGATTTTAGATTTGTGAATAGCCCACCTAATTTTCTAATGACTCATAATATATAATTTCAGGATAAAGCATTAAAAGACTTTCGTTGTATGACCACTACTTAAAACTTACCCTGAAATTAACATTTAGTGACTAAAAATGATGTCAAATTTTTTATTTGTATTTGCTTCAATAAATAGGTAATTGATGTTTAAAAACCATACATTTTTCCCTATGGGAAGCCCTAAAGTTATTTTTATTGTGGATGAAAAAAGGATGGCAACCTGTGAACATTTTTGCCCTTCCAGAAATAGACCTCATACAACTAAAGTTGCTTAACACAGTTCCAGATGCTGACCTGCAGACATTAATTAGGTAGTGAGCCATTTACTTGTTTTTATTACTTTGATTGAAATCATTTGTAACTGAAAACAGCTTGTATGATGTCAGACAAAGTATCTCCATATAAGACTGAAAATGAAAGTCCAAACTGATAGCATGAAGAAGAAAACACTGACATTCTGACACCCAAGAAACAACCTCAGCCTTCAAAAGCAGAGGAACGCAAGGCTAATCTTAGCAATTCTGATGAGTTACAGTCATTCACACAGACAGCAAAATATAAGAATTTGATAGAGTGAATTATTATTGAGCATCAACAGGGAATCTTCCCCAGAGCTTCCTAGCACACATAAATACTGACTTCACTGAAGATATCTTCAGAAATTCTAGCAAAGGAAATTGATGTACATGGATACCAGAGTATACTACATTCTCAGTAGGCAATGTTACTACTAAGGAAATGTCATAATGGAGACTTGGATGCATTGATAAGGTCCAGAATCAAAGGCAAATGCACTAAAAACTCTGTTGGTTTGACAGGCAGATTCCAAACATTGCAACTGGAAGATAGCCCATTCTTCACCACTGGCACCACTCATAGAGATTCTAATCAATATCATTTCACTGTGTGACTGGATCTTCCACCTCCTGCACAAATATTTCTTCTTCCCCTAGAAATGACTCTGTGCCTTTAAAGTTATGAAGACTAAAAATCTCATGCCTTTTAAGTACTTCATTGGAAAATAATATAGCAAATGTCTCCAAGGAATGAGAATGAAATTCAAAAACTGATTGTGTAGATGGAAAAAAAACTGTAGATAGTAATACAGGATATTAAATAAGATAATAAAAACCTACTTAGCTTATATTTGGGGAATGAAGTTTTTGATGAAGGGAGAGAGGAACTATTTGAGAGAGCAATAGTTAAAAGCATGAGCTCTGGAGTCAGACAGATCTGGATTTGAATCTTAGCTCTGCTACCTGCTAGCTGAGTGACCTGTGAGGGCAGCAACAGAGTCATGGTCATCTTTCCAGCCACTGCCTGTGACCCTCATGTATTTCAAAGTGTTTCCACAATTAGATGCTCCATAAATGTTTCCTGAAATTAATCCAATTTTAGATCATGCTAATAGTTTCTTGGCCTTTTGGCTAAGATCAAGTGCAGATCATGTTAAAATAAAGATCACAATGAGGAAAGAAAGGGAGAAACAGTGGTAGTAGAAAGGGTTGGTATTTTGCACAACATTCAATGAAGTGTATAACAAGCTGAGGTAATGATATTGTGGGAGAGGAAGAACTAATGGTGAGAAATTCTAAGATATCAATAAAGAAAGTACATGAGTAGAAATGGAAAAATAAAAGTGCAAGCAGCCATATGAGGATATGTGAACAATTACTTTGGGGAATAAAGAAAGTAAATAAAATCATAGAAAGTTTTGGGAAACTTTCTGGGAAAACAGTAAACAGCCAACATGCTGATCAGTACTCATTAATCAGTAGATGAATTATAATGTGAAATGTACAATGGCTATGCATGTAATCCATACACAGCTATATGGTACCAACAATCAAAGTGGTTTCAGGAAAAAAAAAATTACATTTGTAAAAGAATGTTGTGACATTCAATGATTTGGGTGTAGTGGAACAACAATGTTGAAAATAGAGGTATAAAAAACTGTACATATTTATATTTGCTTCAAATATAAGATGTGGAATTCAATAATGTAGTGGTAAATTTAGCAATGATATACTCACCTAAATACTATTAAAGACCTATTTGATACTTACTTGGAGCCAAGATATTTAACCTAGTTCACAAATGTAGATGAAGAGTCAACATGCATTCTACTTATAGTCCCATCATTAATACTTTCTTGGGTTTTTTTTCTGCACCAATTTTCTCCCTTATCTCCCCTCCCCTCCCCTACTCTCCCTTCCCCTTTCTTCTTTCTCTCACACATCCAAACACATATGTATGCATACACACACTCTCACTCACATACATTTTCATACACTATTTTATTAACTTCTTTGGACTAAAATAATATTCGATGTCTTGGCACTTAAAAATAAATGTAAGAAAATTTCATCACCCATTTGGCACTTAGAAAAATGTTACAGAAAGAGTACTTGGACTGGACCTTAGTGAGAACCTGCCGTGAGCCTCAAACTCTGGCCAAATGCTTTGAACCTCTCACTTCATTTCATCCCATAAAGCAACCCCATGATGTAGATGAGGAATCTGAGCTTTGCCAATGACTACCACTTACTTCCCACGTCTGGTCTGTACCTATATCTTCCAAACAAGGTGACTGAATCTGCTTCCAAGGGAGTATCAGAGTCAATGGGGGAACTTTCTAAATGACACATTCTCTGGCTTCTCCACAGACCTATGGTATCAAAATCCTCAGGGGTGGACTCCAAGAATCTGTTTAACAAGTTCCCTAGGTGATTGTGATGGTGAGCCACATTTGGGAACTGTATGCTTACCAACTCCAGGTGTGCTGTCAGGGACAACACCCCAACATTCACTCACATGACTTCACTGGGTAGTTTGACGAATTGATAACTATCTGAAGGAAAGCTAAAGCACTAACAGGCCACACTTATAAAAATTTAATACTGCCTTTTTATTCACTTAGAAGACCAAAATGTCCTTCATAATCTGGAGTACATGGTAGCCACCAAAACAACTGGGCAAAATCCCTGTATGGCAGACCTCATGGCATAGCTTATAGCTAACTAAAAAGGCTGCCCCAATAGGGCTCAGAAAGAGCATATTTTCAAAGATACCTCTCACCACAACTGAACCTCAAGTAGGACTCACTGGCAGGGTTTTACATTTTATCACAACAGAAAAGTGAGGGTGTAACAGCAGTAACTCATTAATGTTTTAAATCACCATTTGCTTTGGGGAATTCTGTGGGTCTGTTAGCACAAATAAAGTTCTGCAGTCTTCCCAGTCCTCACTTCCCCTCATCCCACATAAATGGTTCAGTCTCTTTCCGGCCCATACAGAGTATGGGCTGGATCACACCTGGCCAATGACTCCCCCAACCTCCACCATTTGGTATATATTACTTTGAGTTGGTGATCATAAAACAGTAACAAGGCAGAGTTTACATATGCTTTCTGTTCTAGTTTGGGTATTCTCTGGAGAAGGCAGACTTCATGGTCTCATAACCAGCTGGGAGCTGGGAGCAATCAGGTCCTTAATGGCCAAAACAGAAAGGGACTGCATCACTGAGCACTTTCTGACAGCCAAGGCCTTTCTTTCTGAATGATAATGACATGAAATGTGCTGCCTCTATGTGCCTGTGCACTAGCGTGCCCACACTCAAACACATGTGAACCCAAAGTATAGTAGGTTTGGCACCCTGAAATAGCTATCCAATTTAGGTTCACGATGGCTTTGCAAAATCCAAATGGGGCTTTTACAGTGAAAGTCTGAAAGGGTCTAATGGGAGACTGGTATGGTGGAAAGAGCACTAGCTAAATGGTAGCAGCAGAAGATCTTGGATTCTACTTTTGGATCTTACATTAATCATGTAACTTTGGGCAAGTTTCCCTGAACTTTTATTTCTTCATTTGTAAATCACTAGGATTGGACTAGCTAATTTCTCATGGCCCTTCAAGCATTCACATTATGGTGAAATTAATTCAGCTGCATGTCTGTCAGTTAACTAGAGTAGAGTGACCTTTTCAAGACTTAAGACTATGTCTAGGCTAACTTTGAATACCCAGCACCTGGCCAAGTGCCATGCACAAAGCAGATGGTTAATAAATTTTACCAAATAAATCTGTATGTCTAGAGCCCAATCAAAACTGTAGGGAATGCCAGGATGGCTCAACATTTTGAGCACTTGTCTTCTAGCCCCAGGGTCCAAGGATCAAATCCTGACCGTGGCCCATGCGGACCCATGTGCTGAATTGGGGTGTGCCCCCAGTTCAGTTCTTACTGGGGTGAGCTTCCTTTGTGGGAGGCCCCCGATTTGGCTCCTCTCCCTGGTGTGCTTCCCATGAGGGAGGCTTCTGGCTTGCAGGGGTGTGCCTCCCATGCAGGAGGCCCTGGGCTGGCTCCTGCACTGCAGCCCCAAGCCCCAGCCTGGTTCAGGCCCCGTGCAGACCCATGCCCACCTAAGTAATGAAACCATGTGGAAAACAAATGACGTGCAACTATGGAGATTGCTCTGGGCCCTCCCCGTTCTCTCTGTCTCTCTGTCAAAAACAATAAAAATAAATCGTAAAAAAAAACTGTACTTAATCTGTTATTAGCTGTCTTCCTTATTTTGGATGTTTAAAAGCACTATAGGAGAATACAGGTTTTTAAGATCAATTACGTTGCTATCAAATAACCAACATCAGAGGCAACCTTTAAACATTCCCATGCCCTATCTTTGATGTTGTCTCCTTGTTTTTCCTCTTATTGAAGACATTTCCACACCCCTGTCACTCTTGCTTTGTGTCTGATGCACAGTGAGCCCTCAATCAATGGAAGGTTAATGAACATAGGAATGCACTGACTTTTCATTTTTCTAGTTCTGTGAGATTTACTTTTGCATAAGGCCCCAGAATCTGGCCTCGAATTATGAAGCAGTCAAGGGAATAATTAGCCATCGAAGAACACTACCGTTAGATGGAACATTTCTGTACCTTTTACCATAAAATATTTTCTCAGCAAATGTGTTTTAAATGGCTAACATTGTAAATGGCACAATTAGAGCAGCTCCATAAGTAGCCATGCAGTGGGTTGTATCATTTCTGCCCTTCCTAGTTTAATTCACCAAAGAAACCAATTACCCATATCGTTTTGTACTTCTAGAATTTAAATACAAGGTTAAATGGCCCAATCTGCTATCCATATTCTGGGTAAGCAATGGCTAAGAGTACACAGCAGTTGTATTGTATAGAAGAGCATGAGTCAACCAAGCCAACCAAACCTGTGTATGCATCCCAATTTCTTCTACCTCCATTTAACTAGCTTTGAGATCTTGGGGAAGGTATTTAACCTCTCTAAAATTCATTTCCTCCTGTGTAAAATGGAGACAATATTAAACTATCTCTTGGATTACTGTGAAATAATAAATATTATGCAAAACAATCAGTAGAGCATCTGAAATGTAGTAGGAGATCAACAACGGTAGTATACTAGATGATTCTGCCAATTGTTTCTACAAAGCTGGAAGCATTCAGGAATCAGTCACCACATTAGTGGGATCTGGCTGGCAGGTCTTAGTTGTATGTTCTGCTCTACATTGAAAAGTGGGTACCTCCTATACTTCCAAAAGTATGCACTCTAGCTTGGCAGATATAATAACTAACACTATCAGACTAAAACCAAAGAAACTACTGCCTCACTTACAGAACTGCCCTACTCTTATCACAAGTCCAATCATCAGGCTGACTCATAATCAAAGCTACAAAAAAACAACTGTTGGAAAACAAGGATGTTTTGCCTCACTTATGTTCTTGTTTACATTTAATTAGTGGGTCTGCTGCATTTAAGGTGACTACTTAAAATAGTAATGTGACGTATATGATTAAGAGCATAAGAGTGAAATCAGAATCAGAAAAATTGGTGATAACCTAATTAAAGGGAGATCTGATGAATTTCTGAATTGTGGACCTTCCCCCGACTATAGCTGGGTGCCCTTGAGCAAATAACAGTCTCATTGCGTGTCAACTTCCTCATTTATAAAATGGTGATACTAGCTCTTACTTCAAAGGGTGGTCATGAGGATTATGATAACTAACAATGGTAATAGTATGTAGCTAATATTTACTGAAAACTTACCATGTGTCAGGCACATGCTAAATGCTTTTAACAGTTCATCCCCTATGAAGAAGATATTCTTTTTACCCCTATTTTATGAATCAGAAATATGAGGCTCATAAAGATAAAATGATTGACCTAAGATCCCATAGCAAGCAAGTAGGTGGAGCTTAAATCAAAGCTAGGCGTTATGACTCCATGTGCTGCCTAACTCTGTGAGGTCATTCATTTCCTCTGTCATCCCTTCCCACCCTGTGGAGTTTTTCTCACTTCTCTACATCAGCACCTGCTACTGGCTGGGATGCCCCCTCCCAGTAGGACACTGGTCCTATGAAAACTGTACGCTGGTACTCACGGTGGTGGTCAGCTTTCCTCCATTCTTCTGGACATATTGGATGGAATCGTGGATCGTCATAAAGAGGCCAAGCAGGACATTCTCCATGTCGTAGATTCTGTACATGCCATTCACTAGCTCTTCAAGAGACAGAATATATTCTCTCCAGTACTTGTCAATCTCCACCACACCTGCCATGCAGCCTTGCATGACCACATTGCAGTAGCCACCACAAGGCTTAACCATCATCAGTCCCTGGCAGTAAGAGCAGTACCACATTCTGGTGAGCATTCGTCCACAGTCTTTACTGAACTTCAGGTGATCAGTTGTGTTGATCACTTCAATTCCAAGATTCAGGGCTTGGAGAAAGATCCTAGTAACTTGCAGTGACTTGGAAACCTGGGTCATAATAAGCTTGGGGAAATTTCCAAATACTTTCAGGTCACGTCTTGCACCTCGGAGGCACTCATTTATGTCTAAGGCTGATTCAGGCAGGCCTGGGTTCATTAGTTGGGTATAGATGACTGGAAACAGGCTATCGAACAGTTCATTGACCATGTCATCCACGTTGATGTCAGAACCCAGGATGTAGAGAGACACGTCGGTGAAAAATTCACTCACAAACTCAAAAGCTTGTGGGGTCAGGCTTGGATAGTTGTTTCTAAACATGGCATTGGTATAGTTCTTGGCATGGCGAACAACAATTTCAAAGGCCTCTGTAAAAAAAGAGATAGAAAAATGCCCACAATTTAAAGCATGAAAATCCAGGATATAATTGAATTTGAGATTTCTCTATTGCTATGGTGATTAAAGTCCCATTTGCCTTAAATAATTGACTTATATTCACTTCTGGCATTGCTTCTACTCCTGCAGTTCCTTGCTCCTACAAATCAATTTTCTTTTCTGAGCATGAAGTCCAAACACTGATGTGCACATAAATTCTTAAAACACACTCATTATGTTTCAAATGACAAAAGCCAGGATTCAGTTATCATTTGAGTCTCTCATGAAAATACTGATTAAAAACAGGCTAAATGAGAAGTTATTTTTCTTTCTCTCATTGATTTATTCAGTTAAAGATAAAATGTATTGTAAGACATTTCATTTTTCGACAGAGACAAATATTTGACAACAAACCATATACAATATAAACCCAAATAACAACGTAAGCCTGCTCAGCCCTGGAGGAAAGGCAAGTTCCTACCCAAGAATAAAAGCTATCACAAATTTAATCATTTTTGGTAGATTTTCTTTAGAAACCTTGAAAGGGAGTTATCTGACAGATTGCAAGGCTTGGAAATTGACTTTATCCCTTAAATGGCTATTTAGGTGGGAAAAACAATCCATGCATTTATCATACATTCGATATTGAAAATAACATCTTTAGTATTTGCAAGCTAAACATCTGGAACAATAACTGTTAACTTCCTTGGTAAGTTCGGCTTCTCTATGGCTTGGAATCCTTACCTACTCTACAGAGACTACAAATTCAGCATTACATCTGTTGCCCCTACCCGCTGGCATAGGTCCAATAAGTGTCATTGGTTTGAGAGAGAAAATAGTGTCACCATCTCATTTTCTCCAAAGTGAATCACTCCAGACACAAATTATTCAAAATAACCAGAATTCCACATTTATATGAAGGAAGAGAAAATAAACACAATAATAGGGTTTTTTTTAAGAAATAGGACAGCTTAAAAACAAACAGAATAACCAAATTTCCTGAGACATTTAAAATTAACTTAGTAATTTCTTTCATTTCCTTCCAAAGTACAAAGATCTGAGAGATGTACTCCAAATGATGCCAATTCATGAGCCTTGAAAACTCAAATTTCAGACTACTTGAGAGATTATACTCCAACAGCTCCTTGGGACCACTTAGTCCAGTATCTCAGTCATCTGTGGCAAAAATGAACTCTAGTTTGTGTCACCACCATCTGTCCCAGATTCCTCACAAGGTAGAACATGCTTGGTAGATTCTTCCTTTGGGATTACCACATGGCTGGCAATGTTGAGCACACGCCAGTGAAATTCTACTGGACTTCCAAGTTCCCTTGAAAAAATAATCTTCTTTTCCATCAATTGTTATAAGTGTATTTGTTTGTTTTATTTAGAACATTAAGCAATTCCTGGAAAGTTTATCTATCTTTTAACAATCTCTTCCAAATCTATCTGCTACTTTATTCTCAATTCTTGAATCTAAACATTTAATGAAGCCAAAAGATCATCTAGCACAATACAAAGGACCAGTCAATTAATTCTTTAAAATCATCAGAAATTTGGAGATTTAAAACTACTCATTCATTTTAATTTCATCTAGCAATTATTTATTATATATTAGGCTATGTGCTAGGTACTAGGTGTATACAAGTGCTGAGTAGATGGAGATAAATGATACACCATCCTTGTCTTAAAAGTACTCAGAAGCTACATGGTTTAGCATTTACAAAGCATTTCCAAATATATTACGATACCTACTTTTTGCAATAAACTTCTGAATTTAGTATTGCAATCCCCACTTTATAGATTATTAAACTGAGGTTCAATAGTGTTTAAGCACCATTGTCCCACAACAGCAAAGTATTATAGAAGTAGTCAATTCAGATTACTGTCTCCCAGCAACAGTTACACTCAAGTTACCCTTGGCCCTACAACCAACACACAGAATTTCAAAAATTTTGTAGAAAGTTAAGTTCTTTTCTATGTTCATTATTTTCCCATTGGCTTCTCCTCCATGAATGAAAATATATTTGAAAAAATTGCAGCCCAAAATCAACAAAGCAGAGTCATAATTCCACCTTTGCTTTGGTGAAGCATGAGGTTTGAGAAGGAAGACTGCTGTTGTGATGCTGCCTTGTAGAACTCAATCATCTAAGGTTCCCTAAAATTAATTCTCTGAAAGGCACATTTCATCTCTAGCACACAGCATTTGTTCTCCTATATGCAAGATATAGGACAGTGAAATTCTATAGACTACACTGCCATAACCTTTTTTAAGTTTCTTTTACTAGCACTGTTCAATCAATAGAAAAAGAGAATGACCAAAGATCATGAACTCTTCTACAGAAAGAATAACAATAATGCATATCACAGGGGAAAAATGCTAGGGGCTCATATTTGTCTCAAGCTCATATGTGCACCCTGCTCCAACTTTCACATCTCAGAATCCACTTAGCACATCTCTGGGCTTTGTCCAACCCCCTAAATTCTATATCACAGGACAACAGAGCAAACCATAACCACTCAAGCAAAGGCTCTTTGGGGACTTACAGGAACCAAAACTATATGAAAAGTGATGTTCAGCTTGAGGTTGACAAGTTGAGGTTTAATGAAATGAAACCAAGGGCTAGAATTACTGCAAAGGATTTCAGCTTATTATTATTATTATTATTATTATTATTATTATTATTATTATTATTTTGCAAGGGGAGGGTCAGATAATAATGTAACTTTAAGTGCGGGCAGGTTTTTCTCTATAAATTTCCCAGGAAGAAGTCAAGAGTTATGTTCAGGAAAAATTAGAACAATGTAAAATCAAAGCTATTATGAAAGATTTTGCACTAAACAGAAAATATTCTAATTTTTGTTTTACAGTATGAAGGTAAATTATGCAGTCAAATAGATCTAATAAATTGGCTTAGTACATATTCCACACAGCAAGGTTTCTGGATTTATAGATGCCCCCATCACCATCCTACACATCACAATTTGAACACACACTAATGCTCTCAATGTCCTCCTTAAATTATCATACTCAAAAAGGGACACAATTTTTCAGATGTGGTTTGATATGTGAAATGTGCAATTAAGCTATTTTATCTCTTTAAATGGGTCAATGGCTTCTACTGGTGCTCTCCCTCCACATGCCTAGGACATAAAGCCTGTCGCTGTAGCAAAATGACTGTCCTTAGTATTTGGTGCTTATGTTTCTGTATTTAGACTGGGACAGAAAGAATTGTGTTTTTATGAGTCTTTTCAGTAGGATGGATTTTTTTTTAAAGGAGCTATACTTGTGCTTGAAAAGGGGAATAAATGAACCATTGAGTTCTCATCAAGCCCTTAAAAATAAGGTAGTCCTTACAGAAGCAGGTTACTTTTTCAAGGCAATTTCTCCAGCATTGTAAGAATGGCAAATATTTTATAAGAATAAAATTTTAAATTCCTAGGATAAATGCTACACAATGGGTTGGGCTTGAAATAATCCTTATTTTTAATGGAAAAAGAAAACTGAATTTATGAGGTACCTGCAATATACAATGCCAGGATCTGTGATAACCTGGCTCCCATATGTCCTCTTATTTAACTTTAACAACCATAAATGTTTGGAATTATTTTTATTTAACTAGATAGGAAACTTGAGGCTCAGACAGGTTAAATGAATCATACAATGGAATGTCTCTAATTAAATGCTAGGGACTGAATTTCAATATAGGTCAGAGTAAAAAACCAAGGCCCTTACTAATTTCACAACATGCCCGAGCCTTGAAAACTAGATGTGGAGAGCTTCTGGTCTCAGCTGCAACATATGAAGAGCTTAGAAGTCATCGTTTCCGTCCTCAACAACAATAGCTGAACAAATTGAAAACCAATGGTTCTTCTTAGACTCATTAGGAAATTGAGGTCACAGGGCAAACTGCCCCTCTGAAATCTGGAAATACAGACAAATTACAGAGAATCATGGCTGAGATCAGCTTACCTGGAACAGAAGCAGCTGGAGCCATAAACTAGTATGAACACTTAGATGGTAATTTTTACAAACTGATAGTGGCTGAGTACAGACTAACTTGAGAGTTAAAACCTCCTGCGGGGGGGGGGGGGAGCTGGGATGGCTCAGTGGGTTGAGGGCTTGCTTTGCAGCCCCAGGGTCCAAGGATTGAAACCCAGCCATGGACTATGCAGACCCATATGCTAAACTGGGATGTGCCCCCAGTTCAGTTCTCACAAGGGCTAGACCCTGGCCCAGGTCCTGCCCCACGCAGCCCCACATCCACCTGTATGGAATGAAACTATGTCACAACTAATGATGTACAACTACGGAGACAGCTCTGCCCCCACCCCTTCTCTCTCTCTCTCTCTCTCTCAATAATAAACATAAATCTTTAAAAAGAGAAAATATACTCAATATTATGTTTTTAGAAAATTGCAAATAAAAACAATTGGGTCTTTTTCTGCTACCTTGTCTTCTAAATTTCTGATTCAACCTTCTGCTTCATCTAATAGTCTGTTCATTCTTTCTAGTGTATTCTTCATTTCAGTTATTGTATTCTTTATTTCTGACTGGTTCTTTTTTGTTTTCTGCCTCCTTCTTTATGCTTACCATCTCTTTATTGAAGTTCTTGCTAAGTTCCTAAGCATCTTTATAACCAATGTTTTAATCTCTGTCTCTGGTAGGTTGGTTGCCTCTATTTCTTCAAATTTTTTTTTTTTTTTTAACCACACTAAGTTTTATTAGGGATTCCATTAAGGTTAAATCTCTAGAAATGAGGGAGTCAGTCAGGGGACACAAAGCCCATGAAGGCCTCCTCAGATTTCATAGTGAACCACTGGCTCGGGCTCTTTGGTGGGATCGCCACCTCGTTCCAGGTACAGATAATTGTAAGGTCACTGCATTGGCCCCAAAGGCTGGTAGGAGGGGTAAGTTTCCCAGACCTGAAACATGAACAGCATGAAGGCCACAAGCCGAAGAGGAGCTTACACATGGCATTGCAAGAAACAGGTGTGGAGGATGTGTCCACTCCATTCCTGATGTACATATCTAGGTCCAGTAAATCGGTTCACCCCAGTTCAATCTCGGGTCTTGGTGGTCCCAGTCATAGCATGGATCTCTCTCGTGCTGTGAGCACTCTGGGAGCTTCGGCTAGTCACCATACCCCACGCCATCATCCGGATAGGGCTCTGAGTCTTCCACCCACGTATCATATTTCTTGGCGGCAGCAGCCCATTCTCCTGGGGTCTTAGGATGGGGCCCCGGGAGCATGTCCTTGGTATCGTGGGTGGCTGTCCGGGCACCCAAAGGCACCACGTTCTGGGCTGCCCTTTGCAGCCACCAGACTCTCAGGACCCCCTACCCTGGACGCCGCCATGTTCACCTTCTTCCCTTCTTCAAATTTTTACTTTTAATTGTTAAATTTGTTGGGGTGACGTTGGTTGGTAACAATTATTTAGGTTCCTGTATACAATTTTACATTAAATCATCTATGCATTGCATTATGTGCGCACCACTCAGAGTCAGGTCTCCTTCCATCACCATATATTTGATGCCCTCTTCCTACTCCCCACCCCTATTCTCCCACCCACCATCCCCTTTACCCTCAGGTAACCACTTAACTACGGCCTGTGTCCACAAGTTTTTTGTTTTTGTTACTTTGTTTTATATTCCACCTATAAGTGAGGTCGTATGTTTCTTGATTCTTTTAGTCTACCCAAAAAACTTGAAAACTTTAGTTTGCAAGCATAAATATACCCCAATGTTCATTACAATGTTCATGGTGGCCAAGTCGTGGAAGCAACCAAAGTATTCTTTAATAAATGACTGGGTAAAGAAGATGTGGTACATTTACACAATGGAATATTACTCAGCAATAATAAAAGATGAAATACAGCCATTTGTGACAACATGGATGGACCTTGAAACCATCTTATTATGCCTCTATTTCATTTAGTTCCTTTTCTGTAGTTTTCTCTGGTTCTTTTATTTTGGACATGATTCTGTATTTCCTCATTCTGGTTGCCTTTCTGTATCTGCTTCTATGTATGTGGTAGAACTCCTTTGTCTCTCAGTCTTTCCCAGCTGGCCTTATTTAGTAAGTGTCCTGTGTGGTCCAGTGGCATAGTCTCCCTGATCACCCCTAGGTGTGTTCCAGGAGTTCCCTGTGTGTGTGTTCTCCTGCTGTAGTTGAGCCTTGATATCTTTAGCACATTTGTGGCTGGAATTGACTCTCAGGCTGACTGACTGACTGTGAGGATTGGCTATGCCCACAGCACATGAGCTGCTGAATGGGAGCTGACCCCTCAGAGAGGGATTTGCCTGAGTGGGATGTGTCTGTTGAGAAAACCCTTTGGGTGTGCCACTTGTGGGATAATTCAGTAGTGCTCTGGTGTGGTCTCAGGCCAGCCTCTGGTTGTGTTGTTTCTGATGTCTCTTGGGAGGGGCCCGGCCCTAGGGCAAACCAATTTCAGCCTTTTCTGTTATCAGCCCAGGGCTACCTAGAACTACAAAGCTATATGTAATTAAATTGTTTGTTGCCTATATTGGACCTGGAGGCATGTAGGGGTAGCCTCGAAGTGAACCAAAGCTGGCTGCCACCAGTTTGGGTCTGGGGCAGCTTAGGAAAAGGCCCAGAGCCCATACAAGCTTCTTGCCACCTGCTAGCTCCCTATAGGGCTCAGCCACTAAAAGAGTTTCCTTAGGTGCATAGACTGGGCTGGTTGACCCTGTGTTGACAGTGCCTCTGGGGATGCCACCTGAGTTGGGTGGACGACATGGTTACATGCTGAGCCTGAGGCCACTCTACAAAGGGCCAATAAAACAGTGCAGCCAGCTGCTGTTCAGCTTAGGCCCACAGAGCTCTGATAGGTACCCAAGGAAGGTTGCAGCGCAAGCTGGGACTGACAGCACACCACTGAAACTTTCCCAAGTTGTCAAAGACCATCTGCTGTTGTCTAAGCCTCCTGCAACTTGTAGGGAGAGACTGGCCACCCAGTAGCTGAGTGAGAGTGCCAAGGCTAAGACACACCAGCTGGCTGGGGCAGGGTCCAAGGAAGTAACCAAGGTGGTGCACACACATAAATTTTATGAGAACAATGCATTATCAGATTTGGGCCTGTAGCAGTGGGTTTAACACAGTAAAGATAGTGTCCTCCTGTGTTACATGTGAGGCAGTGTCCACACAGGGGTAATGGATGCCTGTCCCTGAAGCCACACAACTCAGTTTTTCCCTGGATGTCTCCAACGCCTCTCAAATTGCCACACCTCCACCAGAACCCAGGGTGAGTGCTTGCAAACAAGTTAGTTTGTGTGTGGACCCTTTAAAGGGTTCTGGGTTTCCAGCTGCCTTTTGTCTCACTGGAATGGAGAGACAGAATTCTGATTTTCACTGCCAGTTGTGGGAACTCCTCATCCTGGCATAGGATTCCTGGGCTGGTAAGACATTGTGAGGTTTGGATCCCTCACTCTTTAAGGGGGATCTCTGCTGCCAAGGTGTACCTACCTGTCAGTGCCAAACCTGTAGGTTTGGGTCAGCCCATTTTGTGTCTCCACCCCTACTACCAGTTTCTATGTGACCTCTTCTTCATATCCTTTGTCATATGGGTTCTGCTCAGCTATTCAGTTAGTCTTAAAATGATTCTTTTTTTTTGACAGAGAGAGAGAGAGAGAGATACAGAGACAGAGAGAAAACTGAACTGGGGGAGCTCCCAGTTCTGTTATCTTGGACCTTCTCTCTCTCTCTCTCTAAGATTTTTTGACAGAGACAGAGAGACACAGAGAGAAGGGGGAGGGCCCAGAGCAGTCTTCATAGTTACTGGTATACATCAGTTTGATAAAATTTAACACAACAGGTGGGCATGGGGCTGTGCAGGAGAGGAACCAGGTTGGGGGCCTCCCACATGATCCCTGGCAAGAAGTGAACTGAGGGCACACCCCATTACAGCATACGTGTCTGCATGGGTCAGGGCTGAGACTTGATCCTCAAACCCTGGGGCTGCAAAGCAAGAGGTTCAACCTGCTGAGCCATCCTGGCTTCCACCCCCCCTTTTTTTTTTAAATGAGAAAAACCGGGCCTTGATGAAACCGTGATTAGAATCACTAAAAAGTGTTAACTCACTCCATCTTTGTTTCCCCAATTTGCTCTGACATTTCTTTCATGAGTTAAGGAGTTTCAGCACATAATAGATGCCATATGGCATTAATGTAATTTTAATTGCAAAAACCACCGGAAAAAGTTTATGGACCAAAACAACCAAATAAGTAACATATTTTAATGTTATTGTTGGAAACCAAATTATTTTTTTTAATTCAGCCACATAAAAATAGTAATTTTAGGTTTTAAGAAAAGTCCCCACATTTTCCAGATTAGTTCACAGATAAGACACTAAAAGTGTTGCTCCAAATTCTGTTTGATTTTTCTGGCATTTTATGTTCCACATGAATTTAAGTAAAATTGAGCAAGCTTAAAATTAAGTTGCTATTAAATATAAGCCATTTATTTGTGCATGCTCATGACCAGACAGACTACAAATGTACATAGTCTTCCTTTTCAAGTTTCACATACTAGGCTTCTAAATACCAAAGTACATCAATTAGAAAAAAAGTGAATTTAAAAAAATGAAATAAATACTTCTTCAAAGGCTATTTATTACATATGACTTCATAAATATTATGGATGATAGACAGATTAGATGATAGATAGCCAACAATTTTTTTCTCCTAAGGATACTACATATCAGAGAAGACAATTAACATATTTCACTCAAAGGATCCTCAGAAATAAATGAATATACATAACTACTAGAAAATTTCTGATCCTACAATAGTTGACGAAACATCTGACCCATTAGTACAATTAGTTCATTTTTTTTTTTTGAACTGAACTGGGGGCCTCACCACATTCGGGAAGCACACCCCAGTTCAGCATCTGGGTCCGCCGAAGCCAGAGCCGGGATTCGATCCTCGGTCCTCAGGGCTTCAAAGCGAGTGCTTAACCCTCTGGCTTTCCCCCAATTAGTTCTTATCATTTACAATCCTTTAGCTTTTCTGAAAACACTAATTTGATTTAACTTTCTGGACACCATGATTCATGTATCCTATCATTTTTCCCTTTTAATGTCTGTTGCTAGAAAGCAGACCAAATTTATGGTCTACCTCTACCAAGCATAATAAACTTGATGTTATGCATTATGTGTTGACCTTACACCTGGCTCCATCATATTTTTCTACCTGTATTTTCCACCTTCCCTGATTTTTGCTATGTATTTCATTTGCATTGTATCTTGTTTTTATCATGTGTACTTTTATAGAGCATTTTAAATTTGGGGGGGACAAGGTAGGATATAAATAAATAGGTAGGTAGATTAATAAGGAGAAGTAAAAAAAAAGAGAAACTCTACCTACCACTTCAAGACAAAACATTGTTTCAAGAGTATATTCTTACAAGTTTGAGTAGCAACTATAGAAATACTTGTATTCATAATTTTTTTTTCCAGTGGAATGGCATAGAGAGTTCATAAAGACTGAATTATCTCATTTATTTTTTATTTTGTTATATTTCATTGGCTTTATTTATTTATTTTTTTATTTTTATTTTTTTAAATAATATTATTATATTTTATTGTTAAATTTAATGGGGTGACATTGGTTGGTAACAATTAGATAGTTTCCCGATGTACAACTCCACA
>PVKE010029594.1:0-20147 GCA_004027555.1 Craseonycteris thonglongyai | reverse complement strand
TCTTCTTTATCCAGTCATCTATTGAAGGGCATTTTGGTTGTTTCCATGTTCTGGCCACTGTGAACAGTGCTGCGATGAACATGCGGGTGCAAACATCTTTAAAGATTAAGGTCTTCAGGTTTTTTGGGTAGATGCCCAGTAGAGGGATGGCTGGGTCATATGGTAATTCCATTTGTAATTTTTTGAGGACTCTCCATACAGACTTCCATAGTGGTTGTACCAGTTTACATTCCCACCAGCAGTGTATGAGGGTTCCTTTCTCTCCACAGCCTCTCCAGCACATGCTATCCCTTGTCTTGTTGATTATAGCCATTCTAACAGGTGTGAGATGGTATCCCATTGTGGTTTTTATTTGCATCTCCCTAATTGCTAGTGATGTGGAGCATTTTTTCATATATCTGTTGGCCATATGTATGTCTTCATGAGAGAAGTGTCTGTTAAGGTCATCTGCCCATTTTTTAATTGGATTGCTTGCTTTTTTTCTTGTTGAGTTGTACAAGTTCTTTGTATATTTTTTATATTAGCCCCTTATCAGAGGCATTGTTTGCAAATATTTTTTCCCAGTTGGTTGGTTGCCTCTTTGCTTTGTTGATGGTTTCCTTTGCAGTGCAGAAGCTTTTTAGCTTGATATGGTCCCATTCATTTATTTGTGCTTTTACTTCCCTTGCCATTGAGGTCAGATTCATAAAGTCCTCCTTGAACCCCAGGTCTATAAGTTTAGTGCCAATGTGTTCTTGTGTGCAATTTATTGTTTCCTGTCTTATTTGGAGGTCTTTAATCCATTTTGAGTTAATTTTGGCATATGGTGAGAGATCGCAGTTCACCTTCAGCCTTTTGCATGTGGTTTTCCAATTTTCCCAGCACCATTTACTGAAGAGGCTTTCTTTTCCCCACTGTATATTTTTTGCTTCTTTATCAAAAATAATCTGTCCATATATTTGTGGGTTTATTTCTGGGTTTTCAGTTCTGTTCCATTGGTCCGTGGGTCTGTTTTTCTGCCAGTACCAAGCTGTTTTGATTACTGAGGCTTTGTAGTACAGATAAAAGTCAGTGAGATGCGCCCAGCTTTATCCTTCTTTCTTAGGATAGCTTTTGCAATTCGTGGTCTTTTGTGGTTCCATACAAATTTGATAATTTTTTTATCTATTTCTTGAAAGAATGACTGTGGGATTTTGATGGGAATGGCATTGAATCTGTATATTGCTTTGGGTAGTACAGTGATCCCTTGTTTTTCGCGGTTAATGGGGACCAGAACCTTCCGCGAAAGCTGAAAAACCGCGAAGTAGGATTTGCCCCTAGGAATTTTCGTGTATGCGGGTACAAGAATGTTTTAAATATGTAAACAGTATTCATACTTTACTCATTTAAGGGGCACAGCGCTTAGGCAGCATTATAAGGGCTTAATAAAAAAAGTTATCGCTTAAACAAAACAAGTTATCGCCAACACAACACTAAAATACAGTATGCGAGACAGTCAACATCATGGACAAGACTGGCGAGATACAACAAGAGAAGATGCTAGGTGAGGCTGCGATGATGCGCAGACAATCAACTCACAGGGATAAATCCACTCCTACTCTCATGGGTCGATGTCGCACCGGAAACCAATCACGCGCCTTTATGAGAGCCCGTGGGATGGACTCTGAGTCAGCTCATCTCTTTGTTTGACAGGCAGGGATCCTTCTCTCTCGCGCATCAACATGAAACAACGCTCCTTTCCGCAGTGTGGCTGCCGACATGGTTGTATTTTTTCATTTTTATTTTTTGATGAATGATTTGGGAAAACCTGCGAAGCACTGAAGCCGCAAACCATGAAGCGCGAAGTGGCGAGGGAACACTGTATGGCCATTTTAACTATGTTGATTCTTCCAATCCATGAACATGGAATGTCTTTGCATTTCTTTGTGTCCTCTTTAATTTCTTTTAAGAGTGTCTCATAGTTTTCAGTGTATAAGTCCTTCACGTTCTTTGTTAGATTTATTCCTAGGTATTTCAGTGTTTTGTTTGAAGTGGCAAAGGGAATGGATCTTCTCATCTTTCTGAAGTTTCATTGTTGGCATACAAAAATGCAGTTGACTTTGGGACATTGATTTTGTATCCTGCGACTTTACTGTATTTGTCTTTTATTTGTAATAGATTTCTGATAGAGTCTTTAGAGTTTTCTATATACAGGATCATGTCATCTGTAAAAAGTGACAGTTTAACTTCTCTCCCGATTTTAATACCTTTTATTCCTTTCTCTTGTCTGATTGCTCTGGCTAGAACTTCCAGAACTATGTTGAACAGCAGTGGTGACAGGGGGCATCCCCGTCTTGTTCTTGATTTTAGGAAAATAGGCTTCAGCTTTTCCCCATTCAGTATAACATTTGCTGAGGGTTTATCATATATGGCCTTTATTATGTTGAGATATTTTCCTTCAATTCCTTCAATTCAGTGTTTTTATCATAAATGGATGTTGTATCTTTTGCTTTTTCTGCACAATTGATCTATCTTAAAGTTTACTGATAGTTTATTTTCTGCTCAGATCTTCTGTTGAACCCCTCCAGTGAATTTTTTATTTCAGTTATGTACTCTTCAGTTCCATAATTCCTAATTTGTTCTTTTTTTATTACTTGTATCTCTTTATTGGTACTCTATTTGGTGAGACCTCCTTCTCATGGTTTCCTTTAGTAACTTGATCATGATTTTCTTTAGCTCTTTGACCATCTTTAAGACAGTGTCTTCTTCTAATATTCTGTTAGTCTTCTTCAGGGATAATTTCTATTTGTTTTTTCCTGGAAGTGAACCATGGTTTTTTGTTTGTTTTTTTGTTTTGCATGCATCATTTTTTTTTTTTTATTGAAAGCTGGAGATTTTTAATATTATAATATATTAATAGTAATTCTAGAGAACAGATTTTCCCAACACCCTGAGATTTATTGTTGCTGCTTGCCATGGAGTTTTAGTTTTTTAGTTACTTTTCTAAACAGTATTTGCAAGGACTGTATTCTTTGTCATGTATAGCCATTAATATCTCAGTTCCATTAGCTTATTTGGTCTTCTAGTGATTTGACACATTTCTCTAAACACCTGGAACCAAAAAGAAAACAAAAACATACAAACAAATAAAAACTACTCTTCTGGTCTTTGCAGATTGATTCTGAGAAAGGATATTCCTTCAATGCTCAGTGAGACTACTTATAATTCTGCCTTAGCCCTCAATTCCTGCTTACATGGAAGCTAAAGATCAGCAAAGAGGTGAAAGCTTAGGGATCTACTTAGCTGTTTTTTAACTTGCATCTAACCCGGGACATGTATGAGTATATGGCCTTATAGGTTCCCCAGTTCACAGGGGAGCTTTTCAAAGCTCTTATCTCCTTTTCCACTCTTCCTTCCAAAGCATTTTGGTCTGCTATTTAATCGCTCTGTTGCCCGTTATCCCAGGGGACTATGATAGTACATGCCTTTAAATTTTTTTTTGGCAAACGTAGCTTGGGAAGCCACACCAGCTCTGAGAGTGTTGCAATAGGATGCAAAACACAAATAAGCCCTTGAGCCAATCCTTCAGGGAGGACAGGTTAAAACCCACAACTGTACTTGAGAACAAGGTTTGTATTGCCACCTGTGGCA
Organism: Craseonycteris thonglongyai; assembly: GCA_004027555.1. Lineage (NCBI taxonomy): Eukaryota > Metazoa > Chordata > Mammalia > Chiroptera > Craseonycteridae > Craseonycteris > Craseonycteris thonglongyai. Next base: position 16,538 of record PVKE010029594.1, on the reverse strand, counting down.
TCAGCAAGCCACACTAGTAATGTGAGCTCTCATCCACGAGGCTACCTCTGAGCTGGAGAATGGAGGATGGTGGACCGCTAAGCGAAACAGTGCTGTCATACTGAATTTTATCATCTTTTTCTTCATTAGTGCTCCTGTGGTTGTCATAGTTTTTGATTAATTTCTAGAGTTCAAAAAAGTTGATTCTGACAGTTTTTGTCACCTTACTTTTTGCCTTAGTGGAGGGATGAATCCTTGGAGCTGTCTACTCTGCCATTCTCAGTGACATCACTCCAAGTCAATTTTGACTGGTTGATTAGTCTTCTAATTATGGTCATGTTTCCCTATCTTATTTTATGCCCAGTAATCTTTGGATGCCAGAATGTGTGAATTTTTCTATTTTGGTGCTGTATATTTTCATGTTAACATATTTTTAAGTTACTGGCAGTCAAATTACTTGAAAACAGTTTGAGCCTTTCAGATTTTTTATGATTTGTTATAGGGGCCTGGAGCAGTGCTCAGACTAGAGGCAGTATTCCCCACTACTGAGTCAAGACCTACATGAATAGTCTACTCGGTGGTCCTTGGATTAAGAGTTTTTCCAGACTAGTTGGAATGGACACTGTTCTGTCCCTGTGTGTGTGATGGGACTACTTCATATAATCCTTTCAGATGGTTCTTTCCTCATTTTCTAGGAGTTTTCTTATATACATGCATTGATTAGTACTCTGCTCAATACTCAATACTCTGCAAATATCTGGTGTTCTCTTTATATACTCTATCTGTATTCTCTGTGTACGTCTCTGGTACTCTATTCTGTTCAATCTAGCTGCCATGGTCTTTTAGACTTTCAGTTCCATCTCATCTCAGAGAGTGTGTGTGCTGTGCTCTTCCTCATTTCTCCCTCCCTGTACTATGGGTTGGAAACTCTCAAGGCAGGAAGAGGAAGAGGGAGCTAATACTAGAGTTCACCCTCATTTGTTTCTCATTCTCGTGGCCCTACATCATAACCTGATAGCCAGTGTCTTGAAACTATTTCACATATTTTTTGGTCAGAAATGAAAAACTTCAGTTATTTTTCTAATTGTTTCAACACATCTTTACAAGCCAACTAGCCTGGGCTCATTTGAATCGAAAATGTATTTGGAACATATGTGTTACTTGCTAGTTTTCTCAGGTAATGAGTTCTACTGTAGGGGCTAAGCATAGACCTGATTAAATAAAACAGTAATGCAAGGCTACAGTCTTTCTAAATAATGACATATTTATATAAAGGTCTATATGTAAAAAGATAAAGTTTGTTCTAAAAACTACACAAAATGAATCACTCTGCTAACACACATCAATATATATTATATTTATGCATTGTGTGTAACACATTTGAGTATTTTTTTAAACTATAGGTAAAATAATTATATCAGAAGTGAAAATAAAAATACAGTTGACCCTCGAACAGCGCAGGTTTGAACTAAACAGATCTACTTCTACACAATCTTTTTTTCAATAAATATACAGTTGGTCCTCTGTATGCCCAGGTTTTGGATCTATGGATTCAACCAACTATGGATAGAAAACAGTATTTTCCGTGGATGTGGAGGGCCCTCTGTTTGCATTGTTTTGTGCCAGAGGTGTTCAATCTTTTGGCTTCCCTGGTCCACATTGGAAGAAGAATCATCATCTTGGGCCACACATAAAATACACTAACACTAATGATAGCAGATGAGCGTAAGAAAAAAAAAATTGTAAAAAATATTCATACTGTTTTAGGAAATTTTACGAATTTGTGTTGGGCTGTATTCAAAGCCATCCTGGGCCTGTGGGCTGTGGGTTGAACAAGCTTCTACGCCATTTTATATCAGAGATTTGAGCATCCATGGATTTTGCTATTTGTGGAGGTTTTGGAACCAATCCCCCCAGTGGATACCAAGATGAGGGACAACTGTAATTAAGTTTAGGGGAGTTGAAAGTTATGTACAGATTTTCTGCTGTGTGGAAGTAGGTACCCCTAACCCTTGCATTGTTCAAGGGTCAACTATATTTACAAAACACCTGAAGCACTTCCATAGAACAGTTTAGAAACCACCAATAATATAGACTGAACTTTATATTTTGCAAATGGGGAAAACAATAGCTAGAGAGAGACTGAGTTGCACAAAGTCATGTAACTATAACTAGAACCCAATTTTCCCAAATTCCATCTCACTGTTTTTTTGATAAACTATAAGAAAGTTTCCTAACAATTTTCAGTAATGAATGTCCTGATCAAAAGAGCAGTGGGTATGCTAGATTATTCTATTTTAAAAATCCAACATGTTTCAACAGTGATTAAAATCTAACCGTTTTATCTTTTATTTTAAAAACCCTCTGTGAAAATTTCTTTTAAAAATACATAAGTAGGGGGAAACCAGGATGGCTCAGTGGGTTGGGTGCTCACTTTGCGACGCCGGGGACCGGGGATCGAGTCCCGGCCCCGGCCCGTGCGGACCCATGTGCTGAACTGGTAGCTCCCAAGTTCAGTTCTCTCTCTGTCTCTGTATTTCTCTCTCTGTCTCTCTCTGTCAAAAACAATAAAAAACATACGTAAGTTTATTTTTGCTTATGAATTATGGAGATCTCTAAGACTGAATTTTACAACCTGTCTGATGATGTGTTTGCAATAAATGTGAAAATGTTCCTTTTGAAGAACTTTGTTAAAGGACTGATTTTGAGATTAGTGTGTTTTATTTTATTGAGGGGCCCTAAGTTTCTAAATTGGATAAATCTATGCAGCTAAAGTAAATTGATTTGATTCATGAGGGACTGTTACTGTGACTGCTCTACTTTTAAAATTTGCCTTTAGGTGTTTGGATAACATTGATTTTGCGGAAGCTTTGAATCTTTTTCCTGGTGTTGGTGATTCTGCTCCTGCCTTTAATAAACACTTGAGATGAATGAATTGTGTCCGTCCATATAATAAAAAGATGACCTCAAAATATTTTATACCTGTATAGTTTTTCTTTTTAGTATTGATTAATTGGTCTATTATTAATACATAGAATAGTCACTAGATGCATTCTAGATGCATAGATATACTCATGTCATGAAGTTTTTAGAGGTATAAGGAAGGATTAAATTCTTTCCATATTTTTTGCTCCATAAGATGCACCTGACCTGCCTGGACCCACTCTCCTTCCATGCAGTCCCTTCTTTCTGATTTGGCTGCAGGCTTCCCCACGGCATCAAGGTCCCCAATGTGCACTCTTCTTTGCAGTATTCGCTCCATAAGACGCACACACTTTTCCCTCCACTTTTTTGGGGTGGGAAAATGTGTCTTATGGAGCGAAAAATACGGTATATGCTTTTCTTTTGAAAGGTATACAATAATTTATTAGTGATAACAGCCAGAACATGGAAAGAAAAAGAGAGAAAGAAAAAAGGAGAGGGGAGGAAGAAAGGGAGAGGGAGAAAGAAGGAGACACTAGGAACAAAAATAAAAGGATTTCATTATTTAATGGAAAGGGATATATTTTTTTTCAAAATTAGTTCTGAAAATATAGAAGCATTTGTGGATATTGTGTAGTATTTAAATAACCACACAACATCTGTGTGTAATTGAATTAAAATATTTACATTTTGCTTACTATATAACTCTACTTTTTGTTGCAATATTATTTTTATTACCAGTTAACTTGAACATATTTGTAGAAAATAAAAAATCAGCCACATTTTCTACCTCCAAAAACCAACCATTATTTACTAATGGGTTTGTTTTTTACTATTATTTTTTCTGTGTATTATTTTTATCTCTGCATTTAAATAAAGAAACAAAAGGTGTCATTGTGCATGTATAGTTTTTTATACTACTCTTTTACCAATATTCATGAACACTTTTACATACCATAAAACATTTTTGAAAGCAAGTTTTTTTCCAGTGTTTTTCTAATATTCTATCATCTAAACTTATAGTAAATAAGCCATTTCCCTGTTGTTAGATTAGCAATCTCAACAGTAACCAAGGACTGAAAATAAAATATAGCTGTGCTTAATGGGGGACACTCAAGTAAAGTGAATGGCCCCAATTCTTTTTTTTGGTGCCAAATTCTCTGTCTTTGCTTCTTTCTGCATGTCTGCTCCATATTTTTTCTGTAGTCTAGGTCACTCTGTATACTGATAGTATCTGTTACCCCATAACTTTGGGTTGTACATGGTTTGATTTGCTATGGCACTACAACTCTGAATGTTTGCTCTTACATCCAACATTACTATCCTAAATTAGTCTCTTTGTGTCACTTTCTAAATTGTAGGGAGAAAAACTGTAGCTCATTTGGTTCCGGTGATTAGCCTCAATGTGTCAGAGAACCAGGTGACTTGGCACAAAGGTCTCTACCATCCAGGGGCTGGGCAGGGCACATTCTCTAATATTGGAGTGTAGGCTGGGAGGCAATGATTGATATATTGTTTGTGTGGATGTTGAGGTGCTCAAGCATTATCACCGTAAGGATTCTGGAGAGGATGTAATAAACAGGCAGCTCACATCTTTGAGAAACAACATGGAGGGCTTGGGACATAACTGCAGTAAGGAGAGGAAATGAGTGTTATAGTCTGATGACAGGAAATTCCAAGTTGGATGATTTTAGGGAAGAGGAAGAATGGTCTGGAAGGAGCAATGAGAAGTTAAAAGGATACCCATTACACCTCCAGGCCCAGTTATATGAGGAATTCAGAGAGAAAACACATAGCACTTGAAGAAACTTCTGAGGAAGCAATGGTAGGGGAGAACCAAGGGGTAGGTAGGTAGAGCAAGAATGACTTTACCAGTTGAGCTGGTAAAGAATATCCCAAATAGAGGGAATAGCATAAATAGAGGCATAGAAGGTACTAATGTTGGAGAACGGCAAAAATTATGCTACATTTTTGGAAATTTTTAAGTTTTATCCCTGCTTGATGTCTTCATAGCCTTATCTCTTTTAGCATTACTTAGAATTTATAAACATTCTCTCTATTTCAGCATCTAGAAATATTTTATAAAAAAGAATGTCAGCCCCAAGACTAAAATCAGTACAGCATTGGTTTAATATTTCCCAGTACTGATCCTGACCATTAATAATGATTTTTGTTCCAGCTTTCCAGCCACATCCTCAATTTAGTTACAGCTCTGGGCATGCAGTACAGAATAACTCCTCCCTCCAAGTCTTTCAGGAATATCCAAATCACAGAAAAATATTAATCATAAAAAATAAGCATAGGTCATTTCCAAAGTTTGTTCTATAATTTGTTTAATCTATTTTATGTTACTAAATTACCTACTGATAGAATAACACTGTTCTTAAAGTCTTTTTTAAAAATCAAAGAGCTCATTTTGGTTCTTAGACACCTTTTGTATTCCATCAGCCAGATGTATTACCATGTCTGTTTCAGTTAGACTTCTTCCAGCTTTAAGTATCAGAAAGCTCAATTCAAACAGCCTTATGCAGTAAGAACATTTATTAGCTTAGCATAACTGGAAGTCCAGAGGCACAGTGGGCTTCAGGATTAGTTGGTCAGTACTTTAATGAAGGCACCAAGGATTCAGATTCTTTGCATTGTTCCACTCCATTATCCATAATGCTGGCTTTATACCAAGGCAGGATTTTCCTGGTAGTTGTATGATGGTTACCAGGAAGGACCCATATGTTCTACAAGAAAGAAAAAGTCTGGCTTTCTTTTAGCAGAAAGGATAAACTTAACCAAAAAACCCTCTATTCATATTGTTATTTGCATGATTCCTCATTTCTGAATCAGTTTCTGGCAGTAAGGATAGGCTTGCTCTTGAGCTGAAGCCAGTTCTCCAAGTTGCTGCCACTTAGAGTTGTGGAATGGAAATTGGAGCAGACAACCACAATGTCTGCTTTGGTTGTGTCCTGGTGCTCTGAGGTTTTGTATCCATTTTGTTTTTAATTTATTTTATGGTGTGAGAGAAGGTAAGAGAGAGAGAGAGAGAGAGAGACCTCATGGGCTGAGGCTGGGAACCAAACCCTGGACCTTCTGACTGCAAGGCAAGCTCTCAAACTGCTAAGTTATCCCAGCATCCCCTATCCATCCTTTTTTTGTTGTTATACTTTCATAATGACTCAAAATATACCTAGTCATATTTTATTGGTTTAATTGCCCATATTCAGTTTTCTGTCATATAAAGCAGTGCAGAAATTATTAAGCATTCTTTTCTTTAAAAAGAATGTTGGAGTACTGAAAAGATTGGAATAGTTGGCAAGTTTGAATCCATATCTTCTTGTGGCCAATAATTTTTAACCTTTTTTGCCTCCAGATAATTTGACTTAGCTACCATTTACATAGAGACGTCAGTGATTTTACTTGTATCTTCTTTCTCTTCAAAAGTTGCCTTAAGCATTGTGATAAAGTAGAAAGTGAACTGGGTTATGATTACGGTTCTAATTAATTCTGGCTTCAGTGCTTTCCAGCTATGTGTAATCATGAGCAAATCACTTCATCTCTTGAACCTTCAACTATCTTTTCTATAGGCTGGGATATTACTAGCTATCTCCTCACCAAATTGTGTTTATGAGAGTTTAAATAATGTGAAAGAATTATGAAAAGTATAGAGTAGCACACAATTTTAAATTGTCTTAATATTACACTAGTTAAAGAGTAGGCAGTTAAAGAGAGGAAACCTAAATAACATGGGAGATTCTTAAAAAAAAAAAAATTGCTCTTAGATTCTGAATATTCAAGCTATATCAGTAGAAGATGATATATCTAGCTTTTTTGAAATAAGGTATAAAAGACATTAAAAAAAAATAAAATAGCTGTTTGAATTCTTGAGTCTAGTTAGTGTAACCTAATACTTGAAAATGTTTTTTAAGCAGTTCTAAGAATTTTACTTCAATTTCTTGCCCTGTGTTTTGGTTGTTGTTTTGTTTGTTTTTTGCTTAAAGCTCTTCCTGAAGATATCAACTATGGAGTAAATTGTAAAAAAAATTGTATAGTGCTTTATGTGGTTTGCAGGGTATGATGGATATGTTTGTTTATTTATTTATTCTGATTATTGACTTTTCTCATATGCAGTCTGTTCTTTTCCCTTCTTGAAACATTATTCTTTTAAAGAACCCTGCAGTTTCGCACAGAAATGTGGATTGAGTTTGGTTGTTATTACCAGATGGGATGCCACATTTCGTTGCTGAGAATTCTGAAGAGCAAAACTTCGTGTTTGGAGTTGAATGAAATTAAGATGAGAATAGGAATTTGGCTTCTAAAATACTATTTAATATATTCATTGTATCTTAAGCTAATATACATGTTGAGTCTGAATATGTTAAACTGTAGAGTATTAAATATAGTTTCTCTCTGTAGCTTATTGTATTGGTGAAACAAAGCATATACGAGGGCTGTCTGGAAAAAAATCCATACATAAATGCCTCTATTTTTTTATATTACATGGCTGGATACTTTCCAGACGGCTCTTATATGCTTCTTAAGTTGATACCATTCATCGTTTTGTTTTGAGTTGCTGTTATCTGTCATGTTGGATGTAGGGTATTGCCCTTTTGTTAATGAAAAAGAAATCAATCTTATGGTATGTCTTTTTCTGTTATATTGAAGATACTATATATAGGCATTGAAGGGAGAGGGGAACTAACATGTTGACTTTGTTACTATGTACAAGCATATTTAAGTACTTAATATTTGTTATTATTCTTCCAAGCTGATGAGAGAGTATTAGTGTCCTCACTTTATAAAAGTTAAGATTGAAATTTAGAGATGAAGTAAACTCAGAATTATTTTAATGAAGGAACCCCACTCTCCCTCCCTATTCCTACCTTCATTACACTTTTCATAACCTGCTTTCATTTAATTACTGTAGCTCCTCTTTGAGGAAGATGTAATTCTCTTTTGCACATGAAAAGAGTTAACAGGAGTGTACAGTTTAAGTAATAAGAAAATGTGTACCACATTAAGGAATAGAATCTTATATAAGTTTTTTTGTTTATTCTTATTTTTTAAAGATTTTATTACTTTTGACAGAGACAGAGAGATAGAGACAGAAAGAGACAGAGAGTAGGAAGAGGCCCAGAGTAGTCTCCATAGATGTATGTCACTAGTTTTCCATATGGTTTTGTTTTACACAGGTGGGCGGGGGCTGCACAGGGCAGGAACTGGGCTGGGGGCCTCTGGTATGGGAGGCACGCCCCCTCGAGCCAGGGGCCAAACCCTTGGGGGAGGGGGGGTGAGAACTGAATTGGGGGCCTCCCACATAGGAAGCACACCTCAGTTCAGCATATGGGTCCACATGGACGGGGGCCAGAACAAAGCAAGCGCATACGTAACCCTCTGAGCCATCTGGCTTCCCCTTGGTTTATTTGTTTCTATTGATTTGTTTTCAAATGTTAAAGCAACCTTGTTTTTTGTTTGTTTGTTTGCTTGTTTTTGTTGTTTGTTTTGCAATAATACTGCTTGGTCTGATGTTTATACTTTTTATATATTTTTAGATTTGATTTATGAAAGTGTTAAGAATTTTTACATCTATGTTTATGGAAGGTTTGGTCTTTATTTTTCTTAGACTGTCTTTGGTCTGGTATAAAGAGTTAAGTATTTCTTCCTCTTCAGGTTTTTTTTGGATATTTTTTAGAATTGGTTTTATTTCTTCCTTTGATTTTGGTGGAATTCATCATTAAAGCTAGTTGGGCCTGGAGTTCTCTTTATGAGAAGATTTTAAACTGCATTTATAATATCTTTAATAGATACAGGGTTATTCTAGTTATCTATTTCTTCTTAGGTGAGCTGTGGTAGTTTGTCTTTCAAGGAATTTATTTTGTATAAGTTGTTAAATTTATTAACAAAGTTATTCATAACATTTCTTTATTATTTACTTTTAATGTCTATTTTCTGATATTGGTATTTTGTTTGTTCCTTCCTTCCTCCAGTTAGTCTGGCTGGAGGTTTACCAGTTTTACTGATCTCAAAGAATAAACTTTTGGTCTCATTTACTTTTGTTTTTAATTTTTAAGTAGACTATTTTTTAAAGCGCAGTTTTAGGTTCACTACAAAACTGAGTAGAAAGTACAGAGCTCCCATGTATCCTCTGCTCTCATACATGCACAGCTTTCCCCATTATCAACACCCCAGAGTGGTGTATTTGTTACAGTTGTTGAACCTACATTGAAACACCATTATTACCCAAAATCTATAGTTTACATTAGGTTTCCCTCTTGGTTTTGTACTCTCTCTGGGTTTGGACAAATGTTTAATGACATGTATTCACCATTATAACATCATCCAGAGTAGTTTCACTGCCTTAAAAATCCTGTGCTTTCTCTGTTCTTCTCTCTGCCTTCACTGACCCCTAGCAACCACTGACCTTTACTGTCTTCGTAGTTTTACCTTTTCCAGAATTTCATATAGTTGGACCCAGATGGTATATAGCCTTTTCACATCAGCTTCCTTCACTTAGTAATATACATAAAAGTTCCTTCATGTATTTTGATAACTCATTTCTTTTTAGCATTGAATAATATTTCATTGTCTGGATATATTGACTTATCCATTCATCCATTGAAGGACATCTTGGTTTCTTGCAAGTTTTGATAATTTTGAATAAGAATGCAATAACCATCTATGTGCAGGTTTTTGTAAATAGAAGTTTTCAGCTCATTTATATTAATGCCAAAGAGCATGATTGCTGGATTACATGGTAAGAATATATTTAGTTTTATAAGAAACTGCCAGACTATATTCCAAAGTGTCTTTACCATTTTACATTTTACTGATCTCAAAGAATTAGCTTTTTGTCTCTTGGACTTTTTCTACTTTATTTTTTGTTGTCTTTAGTTCTTCTGTCTTACTTTCCCCTTTTGTGCTTTCTTCTGCTTATTTACAGAAAAGGAGAGAACACTTTACTTACTGTTTAGGTTTAATTTGCTCTTCTCTTTCTAATTTCATAAGAAAGAAACTTAGGTCATTGATTTCAGACCTTTTCTAAGATTTAGAAGTATGTTGTTTAGTTTCCAGGTGTTTGGGAATTTTTCAGATGTTCTAATTTTAATTTAATTGCATGTGATTAGGGAATATACTTTGTATGATTTGAAATCCTTAAGATTTACTGAGAATGCTTTTGTGGCTATGTAGTCTAACTTGGGTAACGGTCTGTATGTACTTGAAAAGAATGTGTATTCTGCTGCTATTGGGTAGAATGGTTTATAAATGTCAATTAACTTCAGTTGTTGATAGTATTGTTCAAATCTGCTATGTTACTAATTTTTTGTCTACTTATTCTATCAATTTTGAGAGAGGAGTGTTGAAATCTCTGACAATAATTGTGGATTTGTCTATTCTTCCTTGAAATTCTATCAGTTTTTGCTTTATGTATTTTGAAGCTGTTACTAGTTTAGGATTCTTATAACCTCTTAATGAATCAATTCCTTTATTATGAAATGACCCTATTTATCCTTGGTAATAGTCTTTGCTGTGAAATGTACTTTATCTGATAATGTCATAGCTACTGCTACTCCAGCTCTCTTTTGATTACTGTTAGCCTGGTATATCTTTACAGTCTTTTAACCTTTTTTGTTTTTATACTTAAAGTGGGTTTCTTGTATTCAGCATTTTATCCAGTGTGACAGCCTCCTTTCAGGAGTTCAACCATTTCTACTTAGTGTGATTACTGATATAACAGCTTATGTCTGCCATCTTGCTATTTGTTTTCTATTTGTCCCAGAAAATTTGATATTTTCTTTTTTTTCTGCCTATTTTGGATTGAGTACATTTTAATATTCCATTTTATCTCTACTATTGCCTATGAACTATACCTCTTTTTCTTTTCTATTTTAGTGGTTGCTGTAGTATTATAATATGCATCTTTAACTCATCAATCTTCCCAGAAATAATATTATACCATTTCATGTATAATGTATGAGTTTAAGTGCAATATGTTTTTATTTATTCTATCCCATCCTTTTTCCAAATGTGGTCATACATTTTACATCTATGTAAGTTACAAACCCTCTAATAAAGTACTACGATTTTTGCTTTAAAGTTTTTTTAAAAAGCTTCTAAAAGTAAGAAAAATATATTTTATGTTTATCCACATACTTTTTATTTTAGTGCACTTTATTCTTTTGCATAGATTTATGTTTTATTTAATACCATTTTTCTTCTGCAAAAAAACTTTAACATTTTTAATTATGTAAGTCTGCTATTGACAAATTTTCTCAGCTTTTATTTGTCTGGGAAAATATTTAATCAGCATTTCAGAAAGATAATTTTTGAAGGGTTCTGAATTTTAGTGTGTCGAGAGTCCCCAGGACTGCCTTCAGGTTTGGTGGTTTACTAGGACTGTCAGGATTGGGCATGTGGTCATTCTCATGATTTATTATAGCAGAAGGATGCAAAGCCAATTTAGCAAAGGGTAAAGAAAGTTGCATAGGTGAAGTCTGGAGGAAACAAAGTGCAAACTTCCAAGAGTCCCAGTGGAGTCACATAGGACATGTTTAATTCCTCCAACAATAAATTGTGACAGCACTTGTGAAATGTTATCTATCAGGGAAATTCATTAGAGACTCAGTGCCCAAGTTTATACTGAGGGTTGTTTACATAGGCACCCTCTGCTTAGCATGTCCCAAACTTCCAGACTGCCAGAAGGAAGGCAGGTATTTAGCATAAACCATATTGTTTGTACAAACACTTTAGACACAGTAAACCACCCATATTAGTTACGGGATGTTAGAAATCTTTCCCAAATCCAAGTTTACAGACACCAACCAGCCCAGGGCTAACTTTCCAAACTGGCCTATCTAAGAATAAAAGTTTTGAGCCTGTTATGTTAACTCTTTTCTGCATACTAGGTTACCTTGTTTTTTCCTTTTTGTACTTCAAAGATTTTATTTTGTTGTCTTCTGGCTTGCATACCTTCTTTGGAGAAATCTGTGATTCTTATCTTTATTCCACTGTATGTAATTTTACCTTTTTTCCTCTGGCTACTTTTTATTTTTATGTTTTACTATTTGTTTGTTTTGTTTTTTGTTTTTTGTTTTTGACAGGGAGAGAGAAACAGACAGAGAGAAAGACAGAAAGACAGAGAGAGACAAAGAGAAGGGTGAGGGCCCAGAGCAGTCTCCATAGTTGTACATCATTAGTTTTTCATATAGTTTCACTCCACAGATGGGGCATAGGGCTGCACCAGGCAGGAACAGGGCTGGGGACTTTCCACATGGGCCCTGGTGAGAACTGAACTGGGGACACACCCCATTTCAGCATATGGGTCCACATGGCCTGGGCCCTGGATTCGATTCTCAGACCCTCAGACCCCAGGGCTGCAAAGTGGCTCAACGCACTGAGCCATCCTGGCATCCCGTCCTCTGGCTACTTTTAAGATTTTTTGTTATCACTCTTTTCAGTAATTTGTTTATGATGTGCCTTATGTATGTGTGTGAATGTGTGTTTGTGTTTATTTTGATTGGAATTCCTTGAACTTCTTGGAAATGTGAGTTTGTAGTTTTTAACAAATTGAAATTTTCTCAGCCATTTTTTTTCAACATTGCCCCTCCTCTTTGTTTTCATGCTTCAGTTAAATGTATGCTACACTGCTGATACTGTGCCACAGGTCACTGAGGCTGTTCTTTTGGAAGGGGTCATTTTTTTCATCTCTGTCTTCTTTTTTGAATAATTTTATTTCAATGATGTTGGGTTTACTAATCTTTTTTTGCAGGGATAATCTGTGATAAATTCTATCAAATGATATTTTTATTTCAGATAATTGTATTTTTTATCTCTAGAAGTTCCATTTGATACTTCCTTATCTCATTATGTTCAGACTTTCTGTGATATTGTTGAGCAAACATTTATTATAGTAGTTTTAACATCTTCATCTTCTAATTCAATCCTCTCTTTCATTTCTGATTCAGTTAATATTATATTTTTTCTAGTTCATGTGTCACATTTTATTGCTTATTCATAGATCTAATAATTCTGTATTGTATGATCATCACTGTGAACTTTATGTTATTTGCTGGATTTTGTTATATTACTTTAAAGAATGTTGAATTTTATTTTCTGGTAAGCTGCTATAAAGTTACTTGCAAGTGGGGAAGCTGGGATGGCTCAGCGGGTTAAGCACTTGCTTTGCAGCCCTGGAGCCCAAGGATCAAATCCCAGCCCTGGCTCTGGCCCTTGCGGACCCATATGCTGAACTGAGGTGTGCCCCCAGTTCAGTTCTTGCCAGGGCCTATGCCGGAGGCTTCTGGCCCAGCTCCTGCCCTGTGCAGCCCCGCACCCACCTGTGGAGTGAAACTACCGGTACAGTGTATATGGAAAACTAATGCTGTCAACTATGGAGACTGCTCTGGGCCCTCCCCCTTCTCTCTCTCTCTCTCTCTCTCTCTCTCTCTCTCTCTCTCTCTCTCTCTCTCTCTCTCTCTGTCTGTCAAAAAAGCAATAAAAATATATCTTTAAAGTTACTTGCAAGTAAGTTTGATCCTTTTGTGGCTTATTTTTAAGCAGTTTCAGGGCAAACCGAGAGTAGTTTTTAGTCTAGGACTTAACTTCACTCCTAAGGCATGGCCTTTTTTTGGGGGGGTGACTGTTGTCTTTCATATCCAGTGAGATTTCTCCACTTGGCATAGTGGGAACTTCAACAATTCCTGGTTCTTTTTGAGCTCTTACAGCTTCCTAGGAATTTTCTTTCCCTTGCGGTTGATTTTGATTTTGCCTGGCCTCTTGGGGTTTTGCCTTCCACGTGTACAAATTGTATCCAGCCAAAGATCCAATAATACCCCCATGAATTTTCCCCAGAGAATATTTCTTTTTTTTTAATTAAATTTATTGGAATGACATTGGTTAGTAAAATTACAGTTTCCAGGTGTGTAGTTCTGCAGTACATCGTCTGTGTGTTGCATTGTGTGCTCACCACCTAGAGTCAGTTCTCCTTCCATCACCATATATTTAAGTCCTCCTCCCTCCAACCCACCTCCTTCATGTTACTCCCTGGTAACCACTAATCTATTGTCTGTGTCCATGAGTATTTTTCTATTTTGATTGTTCATTTATACTGTTCTTTAGATTCCACATATAAGTGAAATCATATGGTATTTGTCTTTCTCAGTCTGACTTATTTTGCTTAGCTTGGTATCTTCTAGTTCCATCCATGTTGTTGCAAAAGGTATGCTTTTATTTCTTCTTTATGGCTGCATAATACGCCATTGTGTAAATGTACCACAGCTGCTTTTATCCAGTCATTTTTGGATGGGCTTTTAGGTTGTTTCCATATCTTGGCTATTTTGAATACTGCTGGAATAAACATAGGGTGTGTATATTTTTTCAAATTAGTGTTTATGGATTTATGTGGATAAATATTCAGGAGTGCAATTGCTAGCTCATAAGGTAGTTCCATTTTTAATTTTTTGAGGAACCTCCATGCTATTTTCCATAGTGGCTGGACCAATTTACAGTCCCACCAACAGTGCACAAAGGTTTCCTTTTCTCCACGTTCTCGCCAACACTTGTTGATCGATTTATTGATGATAGCCATTCTGACAGGAGTGAGGTGGTATCTCATTGTGATTTTGATTTGCATTTCTCTGATTAGTTATGTTGAGCATCTTTTCATGTGTCTGTAAGCCATCTGTATGTCCTCTTTGGAGAACTGTCTATTTAGTTCTTCTGCCCATTTATTGGATACATCATTGGCAAATATCTTCTCCCATTCTGTTGAATGTCTTTTTATTTTGTTGTTGGTCTCTTTTGCTGTAAAAAAAAAAAAAAAAAGAAAAGAAAGAAAGAAAAGAAAACCTTTTTGGTCTGATGTAATCCCATTTGTTTATATTTTCCTTTGCTTCCCTTGCCCAAGTAGATATATCATTGAAAATATTGCTAAGGGTAATGCCTGAGAGATTACTTTCTATATTTTCTTCTAGAAGTTTTGTAGTTTTAGGCCTTATAATTAAGTCTTTAATCCATTTTGAGTTTGGTGCAAGAAGGTGGTCCAATTTCATTTTTTTGTTGTTGTTGCATATATATATATATATATATATGTCCAGTTTTTCTAGCACCATTTTTGGAATAGACTGTCTTTACCCCAGTGTAAATTCTTGCTTTCTTTGTCATAGATTAATTGGCCATATAGGCATGGGTTTATTTCTGTATTTTCTATTCTGTTCCATTGGTTTATGTGTCTGGCTCTATGCCAATACCATGCTGTTTTGATAACTGTGACCTTGTAGAATAATTTGATATCTGGTAGTGTGATTTTGCCAACTTTGTTCTTCTTTCTCAGGGTTGCTGTGGCTATTCTATGTCTTTTATGGCTCCGTATAAATTTTAGGATCATTTAATCTGGTTCTGTGAAGAATGCCACTGGTATTTTGATAGGAATTTTATTAAATCTATAGATTGCTTTGGGTAATATGTACATTTTAACTATTTTAATTGTTCCTATCCATGAGCGTGATATGTGTTTCCATTTATTTGTATCTTCTTTGATTTCTCTCTTCAATGTCTTCTAATTTTCTAAGTACAAGTCTTTTACTTCCTTGGTTAAATTTATTCCTAGGTATTTTATTTATTTATTTTTGATGGAATTATAAATAGAATTGTTTTTTCTTAATTTCTCTTTCTGCTAGTTTGTTATGGCGTATAAGAGTGCAACTTGGGAAAGCCAGGATGGCTCAGCAGGTTAAGCGCTTGCTTTGAAGCCCCAAGGGGGAAGCCGGGATGGCTCAGTGGGTTAAGCGCTCACTTTGCAGCACCGGGGACCGAGGATCGAATCCCGGCCCCGGTCCATGCGGAACCATATGCTGAACTGGGGAGTTCCCCCAGTTCAGTTCTCTCTCTGTCTCTGTCTCTGTATCTCTCTCTCTCTCTCTCTCTGTCAAAAAAATTAATAAATAAATGAAGCCCTGAGGACCGAGGATCGAATCCCGGCTCCAGCCCAGGCGGACCCACATGCTGAACTGGGGTATGCTTCCTGAATGCGGTGAGGCCCCAGTTCAATTCAAAAAAAAAAAAAGAATGCAACTGATTTCTGTATACAGTGTTCCCTCGCCACTTCGCGCTTCATGTTTTGCGACTTCAGTGCATCGCGGGTTTTTCCAAAATATTCATCAAAAACTTAAAATGAAAAAATACAACCATGTCGGCAGCCACACTGCGGAAAGGAGCGTTGTTTCATGTTGATGCGCGAGAGAGAAGGATCCCTGCATGTCAAACAAAGAGATGAGTTGACTCAGAGTACATCCCACGGGCTCTCATAAAGGCGCGTGATTGGTTTCCGGTGCGACATCGACCCATGAGAGTAGGAGTGGATTTATCCCTGTGAGTTGATTGTCTGCGCATCATCGCAGCCTCACCTAGCATCTTCTCTTGTATCTCGCCAGTCTTGTCCATGATGTTGACTGTCTCGCATACTGTATTTTAGTGTTGTGTTGGCGATAACTTGTTTTCTTTAAGCGATAACTTTTTTTATTAATTAAGCCCTTATAATGCCGCCTAAGCGCTGTGCCCCTGCGAAAGCTTCCTCCGGGGCGCCCAAGAGGAAGAAGATGATGACCATCAGCGAAAAAGTGAAACTTTTAGATATGATCAAAGAGGGCAGAAGT
>PVKE010029593.1:0-20139 GCA_004027555.1 Craseonycteris thonglongyai | reverse complement strand
TCAGTGCATAGTTATTTCTATTTTACTTTTTGACAGATAGAGAGAGAGACAGAGACAGAGACAGTCAGAGAACCGAACTGTGGGAACTCCCCAGTTCAGCACGTGGGTCCTGCCTGGGCCGGAGCCGGGATTCGATCCTCGGTCCTCATGGCCTCAAAGCGAGCGCTCAACCCGCTGAGCCGTCCCGGCTTTCCCCAGATATTATATTAATATCCTATAATATATATAAATATTATAGCCTTGATAATATTACATAGATGTAACAATCTGTATATAATATAACACTGTATTATGTTATATTATTTGATTTAACATGTAAATTACAGATTACGTATCATATTACATAAATGGAACATTATATTACATAGGTATTATAACACATTCTATTACATAAATGTTATAGCTTTTGAAAGCAACTTCCGCTCCGAGGAGATCATTTTGTCATCTAGGTGACATGGGGATCCCTTCTGCACCCTCTCAGATTCGGTGCTGTGGTCTTTGACAGGGCGCGCCCTTCATTTCTTCTGCACTGAACTCAACAGTGTGTGGAGACCACTGCGGGGAGAGGTCTGGGGATGTGCGATCACTTTTTATTGAACAAGTAGAGGCAGCGTTGTGCCTGGGTTGAGAATGTGGGCTGTGAACACCGATTGTCTGGTATGAAACCTGGCTCCACCTTTCACAGCTTGAGCAACTTGCTTGACTTCTTTGTGCCTCAGTTTCTTCCTGCCTTAGAAGAGCTCATCGCAGTACTTACCTCCTTAGAGTCCTTATGTTGAGTAAAGGCCCTCATAATCCCTGCAAAGTCCCAGAAGACTGTCTGGCCCATGGTCATAACCCTATCTAGCTTGCTGCTATTATTTATCGAGTGGCACTTGGGTTCTGCATACAGTAGAGAATAAAAAGGGACCCCCGAAGAGCTGACAGCCTGATGATGGAAATAGATATTAATCACATAATCACACTAATGAATGTGTAATTATAAACTGAGATAAGTGCTAGGAATAGGGATCATCAACAATTTATTTTTCTACTTGACTTTGTGCCCAGCCAGCTCAGGGAAATCCCAAGAGATATCTGCCACTGGGGAGGGGTCTCTGCTCTTAGGGGAATGGCTCTTTGTCCAGTGGGTCTTCCTTCTGCACCCTCTTTTCTAACCAGGGTCTACATGGACTTCCCAGAAGTGGGAGAAGGGAATAGAGACCCCTCAAAGACAAATAACTGGAATCACATTGTACTATGGGACACTTTAAAACAGCATTAACTTGTATCTCTTCACCTTAGTTCTTGAAGTGAAGGCAAATAGAAGCTTCTTCTTCTTTTTTTTTTCTTTAAGATTTATTTTAGGGGAAGCCGAGATGGCTCAGTGGGTTAAGTGCTCACTTTGCAGTCTAGGGACCGAGGATCGAATCCCGGCCCTGGCCCGTGCGGACCCATATGCTGAACTAGGGAGTGCCCCCAGTTCAGTTCTCACCGGGGTGAGACCCCGGCCCAGTTCCTGCCCTGTGCAGCCTCATGCGCACCTGTGGAATAAAACTATGTGGAAAAACCAATGATGTGCAACTATGGAGACTGTTCTGGGCCCTCCCCCTTCTCTGTGTAGATGTATCTCTCTCTCTCTCTCTCTCTCTCTCTCTCTCTCTCTATGTCAAAAACAATAAAAATAAATTTAAAAAAAAAAAGATTTATTTTATTGTTTTTGACAGAAAGAGACAGAGGGAGAAGGGGGAGGGCCCAGAGCAGTCTCCATAGTTGCATATCATTAGTTGTAACATGTTTTTATTCCACACAGGTGGATGTGGGGCTGCATGGGGTGTGAACCAAACTGGGGGTCCCCTACATGGGAGGTGAGAACCTTTGCTGCCATGCCATCCCGGTGGTCACCAGCTGCGCCACAGTTCAGCATATGGGGTTTCCATGGACTGGGGCTGGAAATGGAACCCCAGACCTTGTGATTGTGAGGCAAGCGCTCAACTGCTGAGCCATCCCAGCATACACTGTTTGTCTTCTTTCTGAAGCCCAGAGAAGAGGATTGATACTCATGGCCAGAGGGCTGGATAAGACCCATAGAGAGACATGTTATGTCTACCTGTTTGTTTTAGCTTTCACAATGTTTACAAAGTTATTCATGTAATGTAAGATTAACCACTAACTACCGGTATTTTAAGTGAACAATTCAGTGGTATTTAGTACATTCACAATGTTGTGCAACCATCACCTCTATCTAATTCTTACATTTTCATCACCCCTAAAGGAAATCCTGTACCCATCAAACCATTGCTCCCCATTTTCCCCTCCTCCCAGCTCCCAACAACCACTCATCCGCTTTCCATTTCTATGGATTCATCCATTCTGGATGTTTCATATAGTTGAAAACAGGTGTTCAGACAAATACTTGTACATGAATGTTCTTAGCAGCACTACTCATATAGCCCAAAGATGGAACAACCCAAATGCCCAACATGGGATGAATAGATAAGCTAAATGGGGTGTATTCATGCAATGGAATATTATTGATTCATAGAAAAGAATGAGGTACATGCATCAACATGGATGGACCTTGAAAACAAATTGATTTTTGTTTTTAAGATTGATTTTATTGACAGAGAGAGAGAGAGGAAGAGACAGAGAGAGAGAGAGAAGGGCCCAGAGCAGTCTCCATAGTTGTACAGCATTAGTTGTGACATAGTTTCATTCCACACAGGTGGATGTGGGGGTGCCACATGGGGCAGAAACTGAACTGGGGACCTCCCTCACGGGAAGTGAGAACCTTCGCTGCCTTCCTGGTGGTTACCATTTGGGCCGCAGTTCAGCATATGGGTTTGAACAGGCCGGGGTAGAAATTCGATCCCCAGACTTTGCAGTTGCAAGGCAAGTACTCTACCTATCGAGCTATCCCGGCATCCCTGAAAACAAATTGATTTTTGAGTTAGTGTCCCATCTTTAAACATCAGGAGATTTTACATCAAAATCTGGGTTTCCAGGTTCTGTTGAAAAATGGAAAGTGGCAACTTGGTAGCCATAATTAACTGCCTGTGATGAGAAAGGGCTGCTCCTGCTGTGCTGTGGGGTCCATGCTCTCTCCATCATGGGAGTGTGGTGAGGATGACCATTCTTCACTTCAATCTTCAAGAGGAAAAAAGCTTCAAATGGGCCACTCCAAGTATTAATATGGGGTGAGGGGCAGAGCCCCAACAAACATGGGGTCTGGGGGAAGCCGGGATGGCTCAGTGGGTTAAGCGCTCACTTTGCAGCACCGGGGACAGGGGATCGAATCCCGGCCCCGGCCCGTGTGGAACCGTATGCTGGGATGGGAGCTCTCTCTGTCTCTGTATCTCTCTCTCTCTCTCTGTCTCTCTGTCTCTGTCTCTCTCTCTCTCTCTCTCTCTCTCTCTCTCTGTCAAAAATAAATAAATAAATAAAATTATTAAAAAAAAGAAAAAATAATGGGGTCTGGCTCATGTTTGACGCATCTTAAGGGCTCAAGATTGTGGCTCGCAGCTCTGATGATATTCGGGAACAACGTAGAGAGAAGAGAGGGAGGGAGGAGGAGGAGGGAAGTATGGACAGGGAAGAAGGAAGAAAGGATGGAGAGAATGAGACTCAATGACAATCAATCATGTATCTCATATCCTTCCCACTAGCGCCATCTGGAGGTGGCCAATGAACCCTGCAGCGAGAAGCTGGAAATGTACTGTTGGACCCCCAAAGATTCGGGCAATTGTCCTCAGTGACTAACTGGAGAAGATGCATTTACAGGCCTCAGAAACTAACACCAGTTGAAAAGACTGCAGCCTTAAGAGAGAGTGGGAGGAAGAGTAGAAACTCCAGGTGGGAAATAAAGAAAAAGCTGATCAAAAACATTTTAACTACTGGGCTGACACTATTTTTTTCCCCTTGCCATATGACTAAAGGAAAGAAACAAACCAAAACAAAAAACAGTGACTATAAGTCTTTATACCTAAGATGACTGTAAAGGTCATGAGACTTGCCTTATATGTCCCCCAAGGTAAGAAAAATAACTATGAGGTGGGGAATGGGAAAAAAGAAAAAAGTTCTCTGAATCACTGTAATTATCATACCTACATCTTTACAAACACATATACTTATAACTGCGGTGACCAACTTGTTCAGATTTGCCCAGGACATTCTCAGTTTTAGCCCTGCAATTTTCAGGTCCTGGGAACTTTCTCGTTCCCACATCCTGGGAATCCCCATGTCCTGAGAAAATTGGGACACTTGGTCGTACTGCTCATAACAACCCTGTGAGATATATTTGTCTCTATAATGAGGGCATGGAGTCCCGGAGATTTTAAGAAATCTTCCCAAGTTCATATAATCCCAGACTTATAGCCAACACTGTCCTACAACAAAGGACTCTCCTCTTTCAGTGATTCTGGGCCTTTTCTTGGCATGTCCCACGTGGAAGTCACAAGTTAAAAAAATAAAACTGGATGACACTTGGTACTGCATTCGTGATTTCAGAAAACAGTCAGGAATCCCTTCATTAAAACTAAAGACTTACTAGATGAATGTAAGGAGGATGACTACCAGAATGGATGTCCATTATTAATTCCTATTAGGGTCATCAATTTTAATAACACTCATCAAAACTCTGTGATCAAAACAGAATCTCTTCTCAGACTAGTTTAGACGCAAAGGACTTTTTTAGGGTTTTGTGTTTTGTTTTGTTTTTGGTGAAGAGGGTTCCAAGAATGCTTGAACAAGAAAGCTGCAAAGAGGGAAGGAAGGCTGAGTTTTGGAAGCAATTCGAACCAAAACAACAAAAGCGGAGGGCATCATCATCCGTCTCCGTTCCCAGATGCTCTCTGAGTCATCTTTGTGTTTCTCAGCAAAGACTAGCTTCCTCCATATGGGGAGACAGACAGATGGTCGCCAAGAGCTCCCAAGTTTTAGAGAGAACGACTTCTGTGGCCAGAGGAATACAGAGCTACTCTACTCCCACTTTGCTACTCCTCGATGTGACCTGGGGCTGGTGAGGAGAGGAGAGGAGAGGGCAAGTGGATGCCCTCAGATGTGCCATTCCTGGGAGCTTGTGGGGGAAGCGAGATGCCAACACAGTCAGTTCCATGGGCGTGCACCCAGTACAAATAGGGACCTTGCATTCGGGGGCGGGGGGGGGCTGTGTTTGGGGTTAAATGCTCAGTAGTTACCAGCTTAAAGTTCTCAATCATTTACCTTTGCATCTGTGTTTTGTTCATGAATTTCCATGGGACAGTGACTTCTATGCAAGGGGATTGGAGCTGGGTTTATGCACAGCCTTGCCTCCTGTTCTCTCCCCATTTCCCTAGATTAATCTGTTCATACCACTACAACAAAATACCACAGACTGGGTGGCTTCCACAACAGAAATTGACTTTCTCAGAGTTTCTAGAGGCTGGAAGTCTGAGATGAAGGTGTTGGCAGGTTTGACTCCTGTTCCAAGCCTCTCTCCTGCTGAGGAGGGCATGGGGGTAGAAACAAAGGAAGTGGGAGAATCAGGGACAGGCCAGGAACCCAGACCCATGAAGCCTCTTTGCTCTTGGCCCACTTTACCCTCCTTCTCAACCCAGAGTCCTTCACTGAATTTCTGATGCGACTCAGACTGCAAAAGCAAAGCCACAACATACAAAGCTTCATACAAAACAGGCTCCATCCAAGTTGCAGAAACAGCTGGGACTCTTTCTAGAGAGATATGGTGGGGCTCCCCATCCTTAGCCAAAACACACCCACTACAGGTTGGATGGCCCCAGAGGTTTAGCAGGTCAAAGATGGAAAGGGTCCCAGAAACCAGTCCTGCTTGTTTCTTGCTTTTGTAGACTTGAAAACTGAGAAAGGGGCAAAAAAGTCTCCTGTATCCTAGCACGTGTATTTCCTGACTGGAATCAATTCTTATTCTGGTAATTCATTCAGAACAGGGGTTGGCCAACTATGGCCCACCTTTGTGTTTTGTAAATAAAGTTTTATTAGAACACAGCTGCATCTACTTGTTCACGTATCAGCCCCCATTGCCTTCCTGCTGCAACAGTGGAGTTGAGTCGTCTCAACAGAGATCCTATGGCCGACAGAAGCTGGAAATGTTTCTCTCCTTTTCAGAAAAAGTTTCCCAAGCTCTGGTCTAGGAGTCAGCCGGAACCTGGATTTTAGATCAGTTCTACCTTAGTTATTGGTAAGACTTTGGAGTAAAATTACTCTGTTTGATTCTAACCATCTGATTTCCCTTCTGCTTTTTCTCTGGACATTTTATTTATTATGCATTAACAGTTTCTGGGTAGGAAGACACTAAACCATCTCTGCTGTTATTACTCCTGATAAAGTGGGCATGCCTTAGCCAAAGATAGGACCTGGTAGTTTTCTTCTGTGTATTAGTTGTAGTAATTGTATGAGTAGAAACTTTGCCTCCTCAATTATTTGGTTGTCCTGAGGTATAGGTTATAAATGAAAGTCAGGATAAATGCTGAATTTTATTTTTTTCTTTCTGTGTTTAACACTTTTGTGAGTTGGCTTCCTAGCATCTTCCAAAAGTAGCTGATAATAATCTTTTTCTAAATCAATCCATTACGTAAGTAAAAAGCTCCCCTTACCTATTTGGCTAAAAGCCTGTGAGGCTGTATGCCTGCATCTGTCACTGTCAGACCCAGGCTCATAGGCACAGCTAGTTTGAGTAATGATAGCACAGAAATAGAAATGGAGAGAAAGGAAATAGAGACCAGAAGTCTAAATGGCGTTTACATGGAGGCAGTTGTCTGAAGCTATATCTATAGCTCGGTCTTTTCCTTAGTTTGGTTACATGATTCAATTCCTTTTAAGTTAGGTTTGTCCTTTTGTCACTTCCATATACATTAAGCATAGATGAAATAAAAATCATTATATTTTGTCAAATTAAAGACACAATTTGAATGAAATAGCATGGGCCTTTCAATAAAGGAGACTGGAAAAATTGATGATCCAAATGGAACAGTTATATCTTCACCTCACGCCTTAGAAAAGAATTTCAGATGGAATAAATATGAAAAACAAAATTAGAAAAATTTTAAATTTAGAAGAATGGATAGGAGAGTGGGTTTCTCAGATAAAGCTTGTTAAAACACAAAAAACTATTTCCAAATATAAGTTAAAAGATGAATTACTCAGAGTAGCCAGAGTAATTTTTTTGTATCTTTTTTGTAAAAAAAAAAAAAAAAGTACAAAGATGGGGGAAGCCCGGAATGGCTCAGCGGGTTGAGTGCTCGCTTTGCGACCCCAGGAACCAAGGATCAAGTCCTGGCCCCGGCCCGTGTGGACCCACATGCTGAACTGAGATGTGCTTTCCGTGCAAGAGGCCCCCAGGCCGGTTCTGGCCCTGTGTGGCCCCCGCCCACCCGTGTGGAATGAAACCATGTTGAAAGCTGACGATGTGCAACCATGGAGACTGCTCTGGGCCCTCCTCCCCCTTCTCTCTGTCTCTCTGTCAAAAACAATAAAAAAAAAAGTTAAAAAAATACAAAAATGAAAATACAAGATATTTACAATATGCAGCATACACAGGAAAGGTGTACATATTGTATAAATACACCCTTTAAATTAGTTAGGAAAAGACCAACAATTCAACAGAAAAAGAATTAGTAGATGGAAACCATCAATTAATTCACAGAAGAGGAACCGTGAATGTTCAATAAACCTCACCCATAATCAGGAAAATGGGAATTAAAGCAACAGTGAGGCATTTTCAAATAGGCAGCTTAAAGTGGGCTGTGAGTTCACATATGTTAACAAAAATGATAAAATTTAATATATTTATGAATTGGCAAGGATGTGGAAGAATTGGAACCATATAATGAGTGAAACCGCCTTAGTTATCAATTTCCCTTTCCTAGTAGGATGAAAGGTATGCACATTGTGGAAGACAGATTTTACTTCTAGATATCTACCCTAGGGAGATCACACATGTGAACTAGAAGGCAGGACAACAGTGCTTATTGAAGCATTTTGTTGATAACATACCATTGCAAACAACCCGAACATCTAGCAGTGGAGAAAAGAATAAAGAGAAACTCTCTGGTTTGTTGTACTGCTGAGATTTTTTTAAAAACCGGTTTTATTGAGATATAATTCACATGTCATGAAATCCATGTTTCCAAAGTACACAGTTCAGTGATTTTCAGTATATTCACAAGGTTGTACAACCATCACCACTATGTAATTCCACCCCAGACAGAAACTCCAGACCCATTTGCTGTCACTTCCCATTCCAAGTCCCCCGTCCTCTGGAAGCCAGTAATCTGCTTCCTGTCTCTAAAAATTTGTCCATTCTGAACATTTCATACAAATGGAATCCTACAATATATAGCTTTTGTGTCTGGCTTTTTCACATATAATGTTTGTAAGGTTTATCTATATTGTGTCATGTAATGGTGTTTCATCCCTTTTTATGGCTGGGTAATATTCCACAGCAGGTTTAACAACTGAATTCCATACAGTAAACAATAAGCTAGACTCACAAAAATCAGTTGGATTAATTTTTTAGTATATGTGCTGCCGAAGTGAGCACAGCCGAATGAATCTTAAAAGCAAGTGAGAGTGAGAAAAAATTGTAATATATAGTATGACTCCATATATGTATATATGAATAACATATAACATAGTGCCACACATTGACTATTAGTAGATGCCCGTGCAGTAAAAGTATGAAAGAATGCATAGGAATAATATAATGTTTACCTCTGGGGAAGAGATTGGGAGTGGCAAAAGTAAAAACATAACAAAATAGTCATGCCTAGAAAATAAGGCCAGTGTGCTTATTTCCATTCATATTATTTGGTGTTTTTCTTTATGATCAAGTTATTTCATAATTGGGATGCCAGGATACCTCAACAGGTTGAGCACTTGTCTTGCAATTGTGACGTCTGGGGATAGAATCCTAGTCTCCCAGTTTGCCCAAGCAAACCCATATGTTGAGCTGTGGCACAACTGGTAACCACTGGGGAAGGCTCAGGGGCAAAGGTTCTCGCCTCCCATATGGGAGGTCCTCTGCTCAGTTCCTGCCCCACATGACCCCACATCCACCTGTGTGGAATGAAACTATGTCACAACTAATGATGTGCAACTATGAAGACTGCTCTGGGTCCTCCCCCTTCTCTCTGTCTGTCTGTCTCTTCTTACCTTCTCTCAAAACAATAAAATAAATCTTTAAAAAATTATTTCATAATTAAAAACTTAAAAAGAGAAAAGTTAACCAGCATATGCAGCTTATGCATTAAGAATCTTTATATATACTAATACATTCCAAATCTTTACACTTTCATTCATTTAAAAATGACTTTCAAACATGATTGAGTGACGTAACTTTGGAAGCAAAGTTCTTTGGTTGAAGTCATTTGGTGTCATTGCTGCACAAAAAGTCCACACTCAGAAAAATCCTTATAATGTTTTCACATAAATTAATGAGCACCACATGATAAAATGCACATATATTCTCTAACTTCATTGCATCCTTCAATTTTTAACAATAATAAAATATATATAGAAATATGATGTTACTAAGAAAATTCTCCCACTCATGTCAGAGCGGAAACTGACTATATGGCTGCTCAGCAAGGCATGCAAGTATTGCAACCAAATATATTTAGCTACTTATCTGAGTGCATGCTACATAGGGATGCTTTTGTTAGCTCATAATTGAGTGTCTGTCTACTTTTGTGACTCATGTCCTGTGCTCCTTTTCAAAATCCCTGTGTCTATGGAATGTCTCACCTGACAGCAACCATACAAGCTTCTCTGGGGAAACCGCTTTCTATTTATGTTCTGCCTTCCAGAACTCCCTAAGTGAACATTGTGAGTACCACCAGCCCATATACACAGGGTGGCCCCAAAGTAGGTATGCAGTTGAATCCATGAAAATTCAACACAACAGATCGGAATTTGTGTCGTACTGTATGTCACAGTGTACTGGGCAGGTTCGAGGAATGCTGCAACATTGATGGAAGATGCTTCAAGCATTACAAGATTAAATAGTGTTAAACAAATGTAAATGTGATAAACAATGTAATAAAATGCAAATAAACTAAACTGTATTACCTACTTTGGGGCCATCCTGTATATAGTACATATTCTTAGCCTATGTTTTAGGTAAAGCCATACTTAAGTCACACTCCAGATTTTGGGACAATCCATCTAGAAAATTTTGAGAGGAGTGGGAACGAGAAGAGAAAAGTTAATTAATTTTATTATTATGGATTATGTGCCGAGGACACAGAGTGACCTGGATTTCCATATGTCCAGTCATCTCAGCCCTCTTAATCCATACTCTGCTTCCCAGATGTCCCTCCTCCAGTGGCATCTGCTGTCCTCTTACATCTTCAGTGCTGCACAGTCACAAGGCCCTGGGGGCTCCTCCGCGGTGACAGAAGCTGCCTCAGATGGTGACACGGTGTTGACATCAGCATAGGTCCTTTCCTGCGGGTCTTTAGTCTTTGGGGGAAAAGAGATGGGTTGGTACACATGGGCATCTGAAGCCGAGCTGTCCGGTATGGTAGCCATGAGCCACATATAACCATTTAGATGAATTGAAGTTGAATAAAAAATTCAGGTCCTCAATTGCACCAGCTGCATTTCAAATGTACAGTAGCCACACGTGGCTGGTGTATGTGCTATCGGATTGCACAGCTGTAGGACATTTCCATCACTGTAGAAAGTTCTAGAATGGCCGTGGTTCAGGGAGAGTGAGAGGTTTGACTCTAGTATTAATAAAATGATACGGACAGCCAGTGTTACCTGGTGCTAATAAAAGTCACTGCAAATGTATGCTTTTCAAAATCAGAACCATTTTATGAGAGCACCTACTGCTAAGGTATTATTGTTTAAACCATTTTACCAAGATACAATTTATACAGCAATTATTTATAATTTTTACATTAAATTCCCATAAAATCCCTCTATTATAAATGTATAATTGATGGCTGTTAGCAAATTTGTAGAATGATGTCATCACCTCAATAGTTTTTTCAAGTGTTTATTTTATTTATTTATTGTTTTTGACAGAGAGAGAGAGAGATACAGAGAGAGAGAGAACTGAACTGAGGGAACTCCCCAGTTCAGCATATGGGTCCACATAGGCCGGGGCCGGGATTCGATCCTGGGTCCCCGGTGCTGCAAAGTGAGCGCTTAACCCACTGAGCCATCCTGGCTTCCCCTCAGTAGTTTTAAGAGCATCCATCAACCCCCCAAATTTCCTTCTGCCTGTTTGCAGTTACACCTTGCTTTCCTGCCCCACCCACTCCCCACCATGACTCCAGCCATAGCCAATTACTGATTTGCCTTTCTGTAGATTTTATATAAATAGCTCAACACTATATACAGTAAGCTTGTCCAACCTGCAGCCTGCAGGCAACATGCAGCCTAGGATGGCTTTGAATGCAGCCCAACACAAACTCTAAACTTTCTTAAAACCTTATAAACATTTTTTTGAGATTTAAAAAAAAACTTATCAGCTATCATTAGCGCTAAATGTATTTTACATGTGGCCTAAGACAATTCTTCTTCCTATGTGGCCCAGGGATGCCAGAAGTTTGGATACTCCTGGTATACGGTAGTCTTTTGTATCTGGCTTTTTTCATTTAGCAAAATATTTTTGAAGTGTATTTGTTTAGTTTTGTCTGTTTTATGGCTGAATAGTATTCCATTGTGCAGAGGTACCACATTATAGTATTGTTATTATTATTTTATTGATAATTTGCTAATTGATGTCATTAATCCAACATTTAAAATAGGCCAGGTTTGTTAATTGACAATTTGTGAACCAATGAACTATGCCTTTTCATAACTTAAATAATATACCGTATTTTCTGGTGTATAAGACAACCGGGCGTATAAGACGACCCCCTAATTTTACAGTTAAAACATAGGTTTAGGCCTATATTCGCTGTATAAGACTACCCCCCACTTCCGAGGCTGTAGTCTTATACAGTGAATAGAGGCCTAACCCTATGTTTTAACTGTAAAATTAGGGGGTCATCTTATACGTCCAGTCGTCTTATACGCCGGAAAATACGGTGTATATCTAAATAAATGCGGTGTGCCTAAATGTTTTTTAAATGCAACAGTGAACTATTTGCACTTTTTGGTAATCTTTTTTTTTTTTTAATATTTATTTATTTATTTATTTTTGAGAGAGAGAGAGAGAGAGATACAGAACTGAACTGGGGGAGCTCCCAGTTCAGCATATGGTTCTGCACGGGCCGGGGCCGGGATTTGATCCCTGGTCCCCGGCGCTGCAAAGTGAGTGCTTAACCCACTGAGCCACCCCGGCTTCCCCACCTTTTGGTAATCTTCTATTTATGTGCTTTGGCTTAAACAATGAGCCAATGCGCCTGTGTCCTGTGGGAAAATGTATAAATGTTATTTGATACTGGTCTTAGATGAAATGCCAATTAATGTTAAATCACAGGTAAGCAGTACTTTAAATAGTGAAAAAGACTGATGTAAATTAATTAACGTTTGTTAACTGATGCTTTTATGTCATCCATTTCACATTTAAAATTTGCTGGAAACTACAATAAATATATTTATGACATTGCTAGATTTACACAAACCTTTAAAATGGATATTTTAATATGCATTAGAAATGGGAGGAAATGAAGAGTCCAAATCATGGGAATTTTGTGGTTTGTCTCAGATCACAATGGTGATAATTAGTAGACATTGGGAGCTGGGATTCTGTAATTTAAAGCACATGGGATATATGTGTAGGCTGTCCAGAAAAATCCAGCCATAAATACCTCTATCTTTCATATTGCATGGTTGGATACTTTCCAGACAGCCCTAAAATTGACATATAATGCTATATAAGTTCAAGGTGTACAACCTTTTGATTTAATACATTTACATATTGCCATTTGATTACCACCTTGGCTAGCCTCTTAGCAACTGTCAAGTTTATAATACCATGCTGTGAACTATAATTATTATGTTGCCCATTAGATCTGCAGGTCTTATTTATCTACAGGTTACAGGTTTGTACCCTGAAACAGCATTTCCCCAATTCCTCTGTGCCTGCCAGCACCTAGTAACCACCATTTGACTCTATTTTTACAGTTTGGTCAAAGCACGTTTTTATTCACGCTGCTAATGGGCCTCCTAATTGTGTGAGCTGAGGCACCCAGGTAACCAGAGTATGGGCTGAACCAGGAAGCACGGGACCAGCATATGTGGTATGTGGGCTCTATTCCAAAGGGGAGAACTCACCGACAGCGGCACTATTTCCAGACTGGATGAATCTGCAGGTGAGTGAGAGAGAGAGAGAAAATTCAAATGGCAGGAGTCAGGCTGTGGTCTTTCCTCCCATGATTCTCTCCTGGGTCCTTCCCCTATCGCTTACCTGAAGTCTCCTGCTCGGGGGATTTGGAATGGCTGGTTCTGAGAGAGAAAAACACATTCAAGTATGGGACCTGAAGATTTTGAAGGGATGATAAGGGCTTTAGGGAGAGAGGAGAGGAGGGCGGTCACAACTCAGGCTGGGAGAGGGTACAGGGTGGGCTTGGGCATGGGAAATGAGTTTGTGCAAATGGGATCTCTGAAAGATGGAGCGTGAGTTAAGCAAGGCGAGACCTGCCAAGTAGATATCTACCTCTTGGTGGATTCTTCACGAGATGAACCTATAAAAAAATACAGGGAGGAATTTATCTAATGGGAGACTCCTTCTCTTTCCTCCCCTTCCCCAGAGGTTTTGACTGGCGCTCCTCTGAACTCACCACGCTGATTACATCTGTAGATGAGGAAGACAGAGGGGAAGAGGAGAAAGATGATGAGGCAGCTGAAGGTGGTGACAAAGATGATTCTGCTGTCTGGAAGGAGAGGAGCAGGTCCGAGAATCAGATGGGCTCCTGAAACTCACTGATGAAGTTTACCAGACAGCTAGAGGAGCCAGACCATCCTGCTTCAAAACTTGGAGCTGCCTTATCTCACTTAGCATAATACCCTGTAGGTCCATCCAGGTTGTTGCAAATGGTAAAATCTCATTCTTTCTTTCTTTTTTTTTTTTTTTGGTGGCTGAGTGGTAGTCCCTTGTATGTATGTACCCAGATTCTTTATCCAGTCATCTATTGATGGGCCCTTAGGTTACTTCAATATCTTGGCTATTGTAAATAATGCTGCAATGGACATAGGAGTGCATATATCTTTTTGAATTAGTGTTTTGGATTTCTTCAGATAGATACTCAGATGTGGAATTGCTGAATCATATGGAGAAACACAAATATCATATGATTTCACTTATATGTGAAATCTAAAAAACAAAATAAATGAATAAACAAAACAGTAAGAAACTCGTAGATACAGAGCACAAATTGATGATTGCCAGACTGGAGGGGAGCTTGGGGGGATAAGTGAAAACGGTGAAAGGGATCGAGAAGTACAGATCGGCAGTAACAACAATAGTCACCTGATGGAAAGTACAGCACAGGGAACATAGTCAATAATGTTGTAATGACTATGTGGTGTCAGGTGGCTACTAGACTTATCAGTGGGATCTCTTTGTAAGGTATGTAAATGTCTAATCACTATGCTGTATACTGAAACCTATATAATATTGTATGTTAACTGTAATCGGAAAAGAAATTTTTTTTTAAGATTTATTTTTATTGTTTTTGACAGAAAGAGACATACAGAGAGAAACAGAGAGAAAGGGGAGGGCCCAGAGCAGTCTCCATAGTTGACAGCATTAGTTTCTCATATAGTTTCACTCCACAGGCGGGCACAGGGCTGCGCAGGGTAGGAACTGGGCCGGGAGCCTCCCACATAGGCCCCGGCAAGAACTGAACTGGGGGCACACCCCAGCTCAGCATATGGGTCTGCATGGGCCGGGGCTGGGATTTGATCCTGGGGCTCCGGGGCTGCAAAGCAAGCACTTAACCCACTGAGCCATCCCAGCTTCCCTGGAAAATAAATTAAAAACAACAACAACATGAAGCTGCCACTTTAGAGCAGAAATGTTCCATTGCTTTAGGCAATTTGCTTATTAATCTTCATGAACTTTCATTTCCCCATGCAAAGTAGGGTAACAAAGTAGCTGGTTACTTTACTGGGTGGTTGGAAGATTAAATGGGTCAGCACTTACAGAGGATGCCTCAAACATGAGAAATTCCCCCAAAATGTTTCATCTGTTGCAGTAATATTTTTATTTTATTTTATTGGTTTAAGAGGTGTGTGTGTGTGTGAGAGAGAGAGAGAGAGAGAGAGAAAGAGAAAGGGAGAGGGCCCAGAGCAGCCTCCATAGTTGTACATCATTAGTTGTGACATGGTTTCATTCCACACAAGTGGATGTGGGGCTGTGTAGGGTGGGAACCCAACCAGGGACCTCCCGCATGGGAAGTGAAAACCTTCGCTGCCAAACCATCCTGGTGGTTACTAGTTGCACTGAAGTTCAGCATACGGGGTTTCACAGGCCAGGGAAGGGAATCAAACCCTGGACCTCATGATTGCGAGGCAAGTGCTCAACTGTTGAGCTATTCAGGCATCCCATGTTGCAGTAATATTGATCATTTATCATGAGCCACTCATGCTAGATTTTCATCTTGACAATAAGCACTCAAGATAGGTTAACTATCCTTGTTTTATTCATCCATAAAGCAAGCACCAGGAAATCAGTTGAATTTTCCAAGATCCTAGGCAGGATGGGCTTGGATCCTGGTGTGTCTAACCCATTAGGCCAGTCTGTCACAAGGTGAAGGTAGCTATGGGCTGGCCACTGGGTGTCAAAATTGGAAAGACATGATATTCTGAACCTGTTCCAGAAAACTGATAATCTGGTGAGATAACACATGTACCCAACCAACTGTAACAGAACAGAGGAAATAAAGTCTAGTAACAAGGGAATAAAAGTCCAAACTCTCACCCAGCTCAAGAATCATATTTTATGTAGTATATATATATATGTATATATATATATATATATATATATATATATATATATATATACACAACAAAATGTTATTCAGCTATGAGAAAGAAGAACATCCTACCATTTGCAACATGGATGGACCTTGAGGACAGTATGTTAAGTGAAATAAGCCAGACAAAGACAGATATTGCATGGCATGACTTATATGTGAAATCTAAATAATAGCAATGACATCATGGAAGCAGAGTGGAGGGCATACTGGGATGGCTCAGCAGGTTGAGTGCTGGTCTTGCAGCCCCAGGGTCCGAAGATCAAATTCCAGGCCCGGCCCGTGTGGACCCATATGCTGACCTGGGGTGTGCCCTGGTTGGGTTCTCACCAGGGCAAGCTTCCCATGCAGGAGGCCCCTGGGCAGTTCCTGCCCTGCACAACCCTGTGCCCACCGGGGGAATGAAACTATGTAGAAAACTAATGACGTGCAACTGTGGAGACTGCTCTGGACCCTTCCCCTTCTCTCTGTCTCTCTCTGTCTCTGTCTCTCTCTCTGTCAAAAACAATTTTTTTAAATCTTAAAAAAAAAAAAGAAAAGAAAAGAAAAAAGAAACAGAGAGTGGAATAGTGGTTACCAAGAGCTGAGGAGTAGGGGAAATAGGGAAAGTTTGGTAAAAAGGTACAAACTTTTGGCTACACAATGTATAAGGTCTGAGGATGTAATCAATGTACAGCATGGTGACTATAGGTGATTATACTGTATTGTATGTATGAGTATATTTAAAATTTGCTCAGAGTAGATCTTAAACAGTCTCACTGTGTCCCCCCCACCAAAAAAAAGGTAAGAGGAAAGTTGAGGGATGTGTTCATTAATTCAACGGGGGAGTCTTTTTACAATGTATACATATATCAGATCAATATATTGCACAGTTCACATATCTCACCATGTTATTTGTCAATTCTACCTCAATAAAGCTTGGGGGTGGGGAAGGAGAGAAGAATGCCTAATTTGAAGAAGTAGGTAATGATGAAAAGTACTGGCTCTCAGGCACCCAGTCTAGAATCTGACTCATTGTGTGGGATGAGATGGCAGTGATGAGGATGGTTTTCTCACCCAATGTGCCACCCACACCCATCTCCCTCTGTAACGAACACTGTCATTTTCTCTGCACCCATGTTCCCCCAGGTCCTCTTGCCATTTTTATGCACTCCAGATCATGGCCACTTTCCCATTCCTGCGTGAACATTTGCATCTTGAAGGATCCCAAACACTTTGAAATGTATGTGCCTCAAGGTCACCTTCCTTTACCAACGACTTATTTGTGGGAACTTGGATGCCTGAGCTCCCCAGCCTCCCGTATTTGTGACCTTCCCTACATTCTGCAGGATTGAGCAAAAGACATCAGCGGAGGGTCTGGAATATCCTACTGTTTAGTCTTTTCCTCAAAATCCTTCTTTCCTACTCTCCTTCAATGTCACTTATGCTTCTGGGGAATGCCAGGATAGCTCAGCAGTTGGGTACTTGCCTCAAAGTCTGGAGGTCCGGGGTTCAAGTCCTGGCCCAGAGCCATACAAACTCGTATGCTGAACTGCAGTGTAGCTGGTAACTGCCAGGATGGCTCCACGGTGAAAGTTCCTACCTCCCATGTGGGAGCTGCCCAGTCCAGTTTCCGCCTCGAGCGGCCCCACAAGGCACCTGTGTGGAATTGGGCCATGTCACAACTAATGACCTATAACTGTGGAGGCTGCTCTGGGCCCCCTCTCTCTCTTTCTCTCTCTCTCTTACCTTCTCTTAAAAAATAAAATAAATCTTAAAAAAAAAAGTGCCTGCTTTTGGTGGCACTGAATCAAAGAGATCCTCCAAAGCAAGACTTCTATCCGTGCATCTTCATGGATGTATGAAAACAGGGCAGAAACAGCTGTTCCTGGACTAGCTTGGCCCCTGGGTGCACATACAGAAACATCAGCCCTGCCTTAATTAACTTTCAGCTCTCCCCTTGTCCGACCTGCCGTTTACTTACATAACAATTCTCTAGAAATGAGAAGTAAAGTATTGCAAAATGGTCCCCTTCCTGTGTCCTCACAACTGGTTGAACTAGGTTCCCCCTGAGATGTCCACATAGCCTTGTCAAATTTCACATCTCCTTTTACAAATTGCCAAAATTAATGACAAAGGGTCTATGCTACTGGTCTGGAGTAATAGACTGAGCAATGGGATTCAGCTTGACACGGGTACCAGAAGGAAAGTCATGGGAACCCGAGTCACAGGAACCAGAAAGAAAGCCCAGTCTTCTGTCCAAGTTAGGTGATGAAATTCATCATCAATACGCACAGAACTAGAGTCGAGTTTCCCTTTCTGGCAGCCTTGAGGCATACTTGTACATATACAGGCTGGGTACAGCATGTCTGTGTTTCAAGATTTGTTATTCTGTTTAGAACTGAGGTGGCATAAATGTGAGCTCACAAAGTACATTTTAAAAAATGACATACACACCCACCAGGATGGCTATAATAAAAGAAAAGAAAATTCACAAGACTTGGCAAGAATGTGGAGATATTGGAACCCACATGTATGACTGGTGGGAAGGTAAAATGGTACAGTCACATTGGAAAAGTGTCTGGCA
Source organism: Craseonycteris thonglongyai (assembly GCA_004027555.1). Taxonomy (NCBI): domain Eukaryota; kingdom Metazoa; phylum Chordata; class Mammalia; order Chiroptera; family Craseonycteridae; genus Craseonycteris; species Craseonycteris thonglongyai. The sequence goes on along the minus strand of PVKE010029593.1, from coordinate 1,650 downwards.
GATTCTCAAAAAGTTAAACTTAGAGTTACCATATGTCCCAGCAATTCTACTCGTAGGTAGACACCCAATTGCAAGCAGGGACTCACACACTTGTACACTCATGTTCATAGCAGCGTTAATTGCAATAGCCAGAAGGTACCAACAACCCAAATGTCCATCAATGGATGACTGGAGAAACAAAAGGCAGTCTATCTCTACAATGGAATATTATTCAGACATGAAAAATGAAGCACCAACACACACTATAACATGGATGAACCTTGAAAACATTGTCATATGAATGAAGCCAGTCTCAAAAGACCACATATGGTGTGAATCCATTTATAGGACATATTCAGAGTAGGCAAAACCATACAGTAAGAAAGCAGATTAATGGTTGTCTGGGTCTGATGGGAGAGAGGGGCTGGGGAGTGAGTGCTTAGTGAGTAAGAGATTCCATTTAGGGAATTATATAGTGGTGATGGTTATACAGCCTTGAAAATATACTAAATGACACTGCATTATACACTCTAAAAGGGTGGAGTTATGGATTGTAAATTATATATTAATAAAAAGAAAATAAATTATACAAGAGCTAAAAAAAAAGAAAGCTCTTCCTCTTCTCTCTCACGTCGCAAGACTTCCACATTATTTCTTTTCTTTTTAAGATTCATTTTAATGTTTTTGACACAAAGAGAGACAGAGACAGAGAGAGACAGAGACAGAGAGAGACAAAGAGAAGGGGGAGGGCCCAGAGCAGTCTTCATAGTTGTACATCATCAGTTTTCAACATGGTTTCATTCTATACAGGTGGGTGGGGGCTGCACAGGGCACGAACTGGACTGGGGGCCTTCTACATGGGAGGCATGCCCCCTCGAGCCAGAGGCCAAACCAGGGGTCAAGAACCGAACTGGGGGCCTCCTGCATGAGAAGCACACTGCAGTTCAGTATATGGGTCCTCACGGGCTGGGACCAGGATTCAATCCTCAGTCCCCAGGGCTGCAAAGCGAACACTTATCCCACCGAGCCATCCCTGCTTCCCCCCCGCACCTCATTTCTAATACTTCTATGCTCCTTGACTATCAGATTTCAGGTCTCTCTAAGAAAACATTGCTGGTGTGAGCGGTGTATGTAGTGCTGGAGTTTCAGTCACATCTCAAGCCCACTAATACTGAATAAAAACATTTCAATGACTAATACTTATTTCACAAAGACACTTTGGAGGATACCTTTTTTGAAAACAATGAATTAGCAGCATAGGCTCACATGACAACCTTCAGCAATCTTGGCTTTTTGGAGTAGGTTGCAGAAAGGTCATGAGTTGCTAAAAAGGATGATTAAGTGTCTACATGCCATTTAAGTCTGGACGAGTTCCTGTTTCAATATAATGCTGCCAAAGCCCTAATTTTTTTTTTTAATATTATTATATTTTATTGTTAAATTTAATGGGGTGACATCGGTTGGTACTAATTTTTTTTTTAAAGATTAATTTTTATTGTTTTTGACAGAGAGACAGAGAGAGAGATATATACAGAGACAGAGACAGAGAGAAGGGGAAGGGTCCAGAACAGTTTCCACAGTTGCACATCATTGGTTTTTCCATATAGTTTCTTTCCACAGGTGGGAGTGGGGCTGCACAGGGCAGGAACTGGGCCGGGGTCTCAACCCGGT
>PVKE010029592.1:0-20149 GCA_004027555.1 Craseonycteris thonglongyai | reverse complement strand
ACCGAGGATCGAATCCCGGCTCCGGCCCAGGCAGGACCCACGTGCTGAACTGGGGAGTTCCCACAGTTCGGTTCTCTAACTGTCTCTGTCTCTGTCTCTCTCTCTATCTGTCAAAAAGTAAAATAGAAATAACTATGCACTGAAGACAAAAAGATAATTTCTCTCTATAAATGTGAAAAGATAAAAAAAAAAAACAAACCAATAAATAAATCTTAAAAAAATAATAATAATAAAATAAATAAATAAATAAACAAAACCCTGACATGAAAAGGTATACAAAGTTGGTCTGGAAACTTACAGATTGCCATGAAGATCCACGAGGCTACAGATAAGATATGTGGGTAACAGAGTACAGACATACTGACATACTGTACTGATATAGCATATTTTGGTTCCACTACTACAGATTAACAATGTCTCTATTATTCTAACTAGTATTTCAAGTTCGACTTCCAACTATCACTTTCTAAATATGCCAAAGGCAAAATGTCATCCTGTACAAAGGCAGACCAACAGAATAGGAAGTTCCTAAAATGCAATTCCATTTACTAGAAGAATTGGATCGTTACCCAGCAGCCTCCTACTTTACTAAGCAGACATGTCCAATCTAGTTATGAGGCATATACCATGACATCTGTCCTGTCAAAAAGTCTGGATTTGGATTATAATACAAAACCCAAAACAATATGCTCTAACCGTGTGTTAATACCAACCACCATTCTCCTACAAGTCCCCTGTAGGGGAAATACAGAGAAACATCAAAAAGAAAAGAAAAAGACCAATACATACAACCTTAGGTCTGATCAAAATCATGAAAACTATCTATTACACCTAATAATGGTCCAATCACTGAAATCTATGTTATAGTTAAAAATCAACCCGTTCCCACTAAACATTCATTCCATTTTACTCTTGTCTTTCCAGATTTTGTGGAACATCTGTTTTTGTATTTATTACATAAAACAGTAAGCAAGCAATGTGCTTTTTCAAAACACCTTTTTTAAATATTTATTTATTTTTATTGTTTTTTGACAGAGAGAGAGATAGATACAGAGACAAAGACAGAGAGAGAACTGAACTGGGGGAGCTCCCAGCTCAGCATATGGTTCCGCACGGGCCGGGGCTGGGACTCGATCCCTGGTCCCCGGTGCTGCAAAGTGAGCGCCTAACCCACTGAGCCATCCCGGCTTCCCCTAAAACACCTTTTTTGATACTCCCCATCTGGTTGAATATTTACCACCTAAATAGTACCTACTTTAATAGTATACTGCTATGGACTGAATTGTGTTCCATCCAAATTCTTATGTTTGTCGTAATACCCAATGTGTTGTATTTGGAGACAGGAATTTTAGTAGGTAATTCAGGTTCAATGAAGTTGTAATTGTGGGGTCCTAACTGATAGAATCGGTGGCCTTGTAAGAAAAGATACTGGTCTCTCTCTCTCTCTCTCTCTCTCTCTCTCTCTCTCTCTCTGTGTGTGTGTGTGTGTCTTGCTTGCTCATACTCCCTCCCTCCCTTCATGTACATACACACACAACTTGAAGCAGAAGATGGTGATGAATCTTAATTTCTCTGTATTTCACATCTTAAGGTACCAAACAAAAGACACTCATTCTCAAGTTCAACACTAGTCCATTAACTTTTGCCTCACCCATCCTTCTAAAAAGGCTGTGGCAATGTGTAGGTAGGCTGCCTCTCTCAGCAGTTTACCTAAATCTAATCTCATGAGGGGATAAAGCAGGTCCATGCAACTACACCTGGGGATAAATTCACCAACAAAATAAAATGTGTGGAGGGTTTTAATGTAGTGATCAGTCTAGTGAACAGTGAGGGAAAAGGAATGCTCTTAAATAGTATACTGGGACAACAGCATAAATTGGGCTGAACTGGGCTAGTCACTCTTAGCCACAGATAAACCCTACAGAATGCAAGCCATAGTGGACAGGGCAAAGGTTAGAGTTGGACTTAGGTCCACCCCCATCTGCTATGTGGAGATCATTTTCTTGTAAATAATGGACACACTGCTCCTTCATGGGGTTGTTGTGAGGATTGAGAGATTATGGACCCAGTGCATCAGACACCAATGAATAACAGACACCTCTGAAAGGGCACCAAGATGTACAACGTTGCTTAAGGGAGGTGCCAGGAAGCACAGTAATCAAGGTCTCTTACACAGCAGCCCTTCTCTTTGCTCCCTTTTGGGGGGGTTGGGGAGAGGGGGCTTAGTCTACTTGTAGACTAAGGCTAGAGATGCTATATTTGCTAGGCTACACAATCTTCCATTTCTGTTACACACATAATTTATTAAATACACAATTTATTGACCTTGGGCCAAAAAGCCTTTTTTACAAGTAACAAACCTTCTCTTGACATTTTTTAAATCTTCTAAACCAGAAAAAATGAACTTATTTTCATTTCCTTTCTGAGCCAAAAAAAAAAATTACCTTTGTCACAAGAGGTACACAAGAAATTACCAAACCCGGAGAAGCCGGGATGGCTCAGTGGGTTAAGCGCTCACTTTGCAGTGCCGGGGACCACAGATAAAATCCCGGCCCCGGCCCGTGTGGAACCATATGCTGAACTGGGAGCTCCCCTAGTTCAGTTCTCTCTCTGTTTCTATATCTCTCTCTCCCTCTCTGTCAAAAATAAATAAGTAAATAAATATATATTTAAAAAAAAAAGAAATTACCAAACCCTTTCTTGAGATATTTTTATAGCCCTTCACAATGTGCAGATTATTTTCATGTACATGAGTTCATTTGGTCCTCATGACCCAGAGAAACAGAGACAACAAATGCCATTAGTGTCACTTTACAGTTGCTGAGGGGGTTAAGTGAATTGCCTGGAGCAGAGCTGGATTAGAGGTAGGGCTGCCATCCAAAAGGCTGCTGGCGCCCCAATCTAGTACACCATCACTGGCCGGAATCTCAAATCAGGCACTGGTTAACTGTGGCCTCTACCAATTACATTATCCACAAAACAGGTGTTGGTCACAACACAGCAGAAGTAAAACGAACGGAAGTTAGAACACTTCTTGCCAGTGGCAGCCAACCTTTGTTAAAATGTTTTACATGTAAAACAGAGTGTGCAAATTTCTCTATGGCCCACCATCCTGAGTGCAGCCAGCTAATGTCGCAACTCTGCAGTTGCGCTGGTTGGTGGAGATTTTGGTACCAAATAATGCATGACATACTACTGTCCCAGGAAAAAGTGACTAAAGGTAACAGTTGACAGGAGAAACCTAAAATCCTCTCTTTTGACTCTCAGACTAAAGTTCTGGGTTTTCTCTTGTCCCAGCATGCCAGCATAAGTGAGCCAAACTACCCTCCCATAGATACTGCTAAAGAGGGCTTCTTTCTCAGGATACGATAGCGCTGTCTGCAAGGTATCCAGCCATGTAATATGAAAAATAGAGGCATTTAGGGCTGGATTCTTTCTGACAGCCCTCACATACTGGAGGACACAGAAACCTCCTCTGTTCTTGCCGACCACAGTCACGTACAAAGAAAGCACACCCAGGGATAGAAGCAGGAAGCAGGTAAAATGCACATTAGGAAACTTGAAAAGCAATGTGAACTGTCTGCTTTAGGCTCCAAACTGGAAGAGCCTGCATGCTTTCTGAGGGGAGTGGGGTTGGCACAGCAGTGGTGACAGGAAGCCGCACAACAGCGCTGAACTCTGTGTGAATGGCTGTGAACTCACTCCAGCAGTTGTGGTCATGAGGAAGCCATATAGTGCAACATTGCCAGATCGTGCCAGGTTTTAAAAAGTAGAGAAATTTATGTGTACTCACCTGTACTTAAACATTGATAAGAAATTCAAATAGTTTTGAAGCCCCTGAGTGGGTGGAAGCCACCATATCAGAGGGCTAGTTTCCTACCTCTGTTCTTGGACAAGACTTCTTAACCTTAAGTAGTACAGGAACTCCTTTGAGAATCTAGCAAAAATTGGGAAACCCCAAGCAGAAACCAAAAAAGCACATATGCAAAAGGAGTGTGGGTACCATCAGGGACCAGTTAGGAGCAAGTTTTTGGCTGGGCTCTGTGAGAAGGGAACACTGTTGCTGGTTTCTCCTTTCTAGGACCCGTGGAAAAGAATGAGCACAGAGAAGAGGAAACCAATCCTAGGGACCATGGTTATCAGAGGACCAGCCCATGATCCACAGAGAGTATTGTGTCAGAACACAGGGAGACACTGCACACAGAAGCTACAAACTGAATCAGGTCTGCCCACCGGGGGTATAGGTCACACGCTGTGACCTTGGGCACTTAATTTCTCCACTCTAGAGTTTATTAGGTGAGGGGGTTGAACCAAATGCCTTCCCTATCTATTTCCACATTTTAAAGACTATGAAATGTACCAAGGAAAGAGAATCCAAAAGTCTGAAGCAGTAAACATGATTTTTAAAAACTGTCATTAACTACTCAAGTCTTTGGAAGTACCATGAAGTTTCCTTCAGAATTGCCCAAGGGCAACTTCTTCAGTGTTCTTATTAATAATAATGGTAAGAAGAGTAATCACTCTTTCAGCAGATGTTTGAGGATTGCCAACTCTACATCAGGAACTGTTCCAAGCATGGGGGGGAGGGGGGAGGGAGAAAGCTGGGATACAGAAAGCAAAGTGGGATCCAAAAGGACACAAAGAAGATATTTGGGGTCTCCTCCAAGGCAGAGGTGTTGATGGAGAAGGGACAAGGGTGACCAGAGAGAGAGTACTGGCAGTCAGGAAAGGCCGCAGGGCTGATGACATTACTGCATGGCTTTTCTCTCTGCCTGGCACACACCTCCCCAGGTACCACCAGCAGGGTGGATCCCTCACCCCTTCAAGTCCCTCAATTCCACTCTAGTGTTTCCTGCATTTATCACTTTCCAACACACTCTTGTGATTTGTTTTCACCTGCCATCCCCCAATCCAAAGTTAAGTGCCACAGGGACAATGACTTGGGTGTCTTCTTCCTGTTTGGCTCACAGACACACAGGGCACTCACAAAATGTATGCTGTGAGTATTCAAGTACACTGAGTTCTGCTGAGGTCCAGCATGAGGGGAGAAAAGTGACTACTGGATGGGGCTACCTGGGAAGTAATGGAGATGGTGATGAGAAGGCCCACCTAAAGTGAAATAAAGATGCAACAGGAGGAAAGAAATGTGTCGGTTACATTAAAGAAATGTAGCTGTGAAGGAAACAGAGAAGTGGGGTGACATCGGAGGGGAACATGGGATCAAGAAAGTTTGTTAGAAAAGGGTGATATGGAAGCATAATTACATGACATGGGGACGAGATAAAATCACCTAAAGAGGGAAACATTGATGATTCAGGAAAAAGAGGTATGAGGTTGTGAGAGGTAGGTGGGAGGGAGACCCAGAATACAAGCTATGAGACAGGCTTTTACTAGAACAAGGTCCTTGCCCCAAATCAGAAGACAACATAAAAAGAGAGGGCTGGTGGGGTTCATAGGAAAAAGGGCATCCTATCTACGGTAATGACTGCTTTTCTCTCTGTGAAGTACAAGGCAATGTTACCCACTCTCCACATGAGGAAGGGGTAAAGAGGTCTGAGAAAGTAAGTGATAATCGAAAGATTGCTGAGCAGCATTAAATCCACATCCCAATCAAGATGTCAGTTGATTGAGCACCTCCCTATGCAAACATTGTGTTCCAGTCAATCCTTGCAGTCACTTAGGAAGGTACATTAAACACCTCCATTTCAAGATGAGGAAACCGAGCATACGGACATCAGCCTGCCCCAGGGTTTCACGATCAGGGTCTGAAACTGAGTCTATTAGGCTCTGATGCTAAGTTTTGACATCCAAAACCTATTTTGTTCTTCTTGGATTCAGCATCCAAATGAAAGCAAAAACAATCCCTTGCTCACTCTTGTTGAATTTCAGGTGCTATAAAAATTGTTTTTCATTGATTTTCATCGCAAATAAATAACATTTCTGCCTATACTTAACTTGGTTTAAAAACGTGTTTATAAGTCTGGGACTTGGGAAATCTAACCATCTCCTATTAACCTTATTTTCATTGAAATATATTGTCCAAGAACCAAGGAAAAATTTGTATTTAGGTTTCAGAGCCCAACACATCTATAAACAGAGGACTTCCTATATAGTTGAGCAGCTAGGTATGTTTATTAATGGATTTAATGCAGTTTTAACCACTCAGGACATTGTTCTCACCCCTAAAAATTTAACTGACTGTAGCATAATCCAATAATATAAACTCCTTTTCCCCTATGTTATTAAATTTACTCTCTGGGATGAAATAAAAGCATCTTAGTATCATCTGTTCCTCATAAGCAGACATTAGAGTTTGAAAGAATGGAAGGATGTTAACTTAAAAGCTAGAACATCAAGGTTAAATTATACATCTAGGCAGACTGCTTTAAAGATGTCCAGTTGAAATATGTGAGCCCCTGAAGACAGGTATTGGGCTTGGTAATCTCATGTGTAAACACTTTATGAGGCTGTACTGCAGCCTTGCTCCAAGATGCCAGAGCCCAAGCCGCTATTAGTCTTGGATAATATGCCTAAAGGTCACCTATTTCAAATACCTAAAGGCCTTGGCGGTTAGAGTGGCTTAACTTAGTGGTCCTGTGGTATAGACTCCAGGAACTGAACAACTGGAAAGCCTCACTGACACATCTGAAGCTGGATTAAAAAAGGCAACGCCAAAATTCTGCAGCTTTTTAAGTTTTTAAAACAAAGTGATGTAACTTGAATCAAACAAATAAATCTGCCTCTTAGAACAGGCAACCTCACAGGTGAACAATGATATTCATGTCACAAACCATTTTTTGATTAAAAAGAAAATAAAAAACAGACACATATATATTTATATATATGCATATATAAAAATTGTTGATGGGAAAGCCGGGATGGCTCAGCGGGTTAAGCGCTTGCTTTGAAGCTCCAAGGACCGATGATTGAATCCCGTCTCCGGCCCAGGGGGACCCGCATGCTGAACTGGGGTGAGCTTCCCAAATGTGGTGAGCCCCTCAGTTCAGTTCAAAAAAAAAAAAATTGTTAAACTTTTTAGAATGTTTAAAGCATTCTAATATAGTCATGCTTGAAGTTATCCAGAGACCAATATTTATTTTTCCCTTATAAAGAAAATCCTAATGCAACAGTTCATTTCAATAACAAAAATCTATTGTCAGCAAGGAAAACCTTTAGATTTTTTAGATAGAAGTTTGCTATCTTGAAATGTAATAAATACCCTAGAAAACAAAAATTATAAAATGGAAACAAGTAGCAGTTTTAACAAGCATCTGAACAAAACTAGTAAACAATATCTAGGCTGAACTAATTACACAGACATAACAAAATTAAGCTCTTGAAGTCAAATTTCCTAATTTTAAAGTATACAAGAGAGAGAGGAGACAAAGTGTCATGCCAATGAGGTCATCCTGGCCTGGGACGCTCACCCATGAATAAATTTAATAGCCAAATGTGGCCTATAGACTTTTTGTTTGGTCTGTAGTGTTTTAGCACACCTTGTTTTAAAGTTTGCCGGATCCCACCTGAGCCTTACACACTGCTCAATTGCCCAGGTATACCTCTCCACCACAACCCTGGGACCCTGCTGGCCTGTACTGACCAACGGAATTTCTTGCTCTCTCCCTGACAGCCTTACCCAGGGAGAAAATTATGTTAAACAGCTAATAGTGACAAATCACTGAGCACTTCCTCAGTCAGGCACCATTCTTAGCTCCTGACCTGTAGTTAACTATTTAATCCTCACAATAACTCTATGAAATGGGTACTACTATCATTCTCAGATGAGAAAACTGAGGCAGAGAAAAAGAAGCAACCTGCCCAAGGAATCTGAAGGAAACCCATGAAGCTACACACTGGTATTTTTCAGCATTTAAAACTATCTGAATCTTGGCTTTCCACCTCATGTCTCTAAAACTTCTTTAAAAAGCAGATAATGAAGAAGGAAAAAGAAAAGCAGATAAACTACTTCATGGTATATAAGTACTGTGCCATTTGTAAATACCAAATATCTCTACATAACTAGTTCATATATTCATCCAAACATCCGAACAACCAGTAATGCATGCTTTGGTGTATATCTGGCCTATCTTGAAACAGAATTCTCTCATTCATTTGACTGTTCTATCTCTCTGGAATCAACCCAGAATAAATAACCTACAGAAATGTTTCCCTCGCTTCTTTATCTTTTGGCAACTCTCATGCATCAGAAGGAGCTGAAAATTTTCTTCATCCTAGAAATATTTACTATGGAACACTAGAAAGGAACAGGATTTAAGCCACTTACTCATATTTATAAAATAAGTCACACAGGGAAACTGCAGGAAATATGAAATAGTCAATCCTAGACTCTCCCCCACCCCACACCCTGGCAAAAGAAAATATAATTTGGTTCTATGTATTGAAAGACAACCAAATTCTAAGAAAACAGATCACGACTGTTTCTGAAAAATTCAAATTAGTAGCATAGATATGAGTTTAATAGAATAGAAATTGATGAATTTGTACGTGAATATGGTTGAGGTAGCCAAATGATCAGACTGCCAAAAAAAAAAAAAAATGTGGAATGAGAAAAATAGAAATAATAATAGTATCACATAACTTGCAGTCCAGGGACATTACCAAAAATGTATATGCTGGCAAAGATCATTAAAGAATATTTACCAGTTAGATTTGAGAGAAAGTTTTATTTCATAAATTTAATAACAGAAAAACACATTAAAAAGTGTAAACTACATTGCAATTCATATAGATTGATATAAGATAAATAGCTGAAGATCTGGAGGAAGTAAGGGAGTAAAAGAACAAAAATTAGACATGTGTCTGCCTCACTCACAGGATGGAGTCAGGAACTGGTAGGAAGGTCAGACCCACAAGGCAGTGAGCCTCAGAGGAAGGGGAAAGATGGCCTTCTACCTTCATCTCTCATGAAGGCAGACTGCACATTATTTGTCACAATTCAACCCTGCTTTTAATTGCAAAATGTTAAGAGTTGGAAGAGAACAGAAATTAACTCAAAAAACAGTTGAACACATTTTAAGTAAATGCTTGTTTCACACTCCCCTTTTCCATTTTCCCTTTCAAAAAACCAAGGAGGGGAAATAATTTGCCTTAGGGACCCACACCCTCCTGGGTGATACAGTTGAGAAAAAAATGACCGAGCTCAATAAAGCATTTCTCATAAATCTGCTTACCTATTCTCTGTTAGTGGGTTTTCTAGAACTAAAAACAAAGGTGTCACTTGATGTTTACCACTCACATCACACAATATGAACTTTGAGGAATAACACGAACCTTTTCATATGCTAAGACTTTCCCCAACCCATACCAGAATCACAGAGAGACATTCTCTCCATTTAAAAATGGAACTCAGGGGAAGCCGGGATGGCTCAGTGGGTTAAGCGCTCACTTTGCAGCGCTGGGGACCGAGGATCGAATCCCGGCCCCGGCCGTGCGGAACCATGTGCTGAACTCCCCAGTTCAGTTCTCTCTCTGTCTCTGTATCTCTCTGTCGAAATAAATAAATAAATATTTAAAAAAAAATGGAACTCAAACTGACCTTCCTAAAGGAACTAGAGAAGGCTGACCTTCCTAAAGGAACTAGAGAAGGTGTGTGAAAGTTCCCTACACTTGAATGCATTTAGAAGAACAACATTGGGTTGGCATTCCCCTTGGATGAAAAGAAACTTTCATCTTCTGCCAAGGTTGCCTTCTCAGAGAAAGCTCATAAATATGAAAGACTGCATAAGGTAATTCCTATACCAGGGAAACACACACGTACACACACACACATAAAGTTCCCATAATAGGGCCCTCTTCTAGTCCCAAATCTTGGTGTCCTGGACTTCTCAAACCTGTGACTAACCACGGGCAGGGGCAGTCAGCCGCTAAGGAACAATGAGCCTTCTGTTATAGGCAGTAGCAGGAAAACAGCACCCTCCGGACAGTTTTCTTTCTCTTCTCCACACACACACCCCCTTCGTACGCCCCGTGCCAGCGATTACTGCCTCACACAGTTTTCTCTCAGTCTGGTGTAAAACAAAACCAACTTCCCTCCTCCAAGCTTTCCCCACCCAGTCACCACCGAAGGTGGATTCCGGAGGAACTTCAGAACATCTCAGGCCTCTGATCTAATTGGCTACTTTCAGGGGGGGGAAAAAAAAAAAAGTCCAAACTTCGCTTCTAAATGCTTCAGTTGTGTGACAAACAAGCAAAATCACTGCCTTTTTCTGTATAAGTGTAACTAACACTCCCAATCTCCCGATCCTTGTGTAGAAGTGACAGGAGGCCAAAGCTGAACATCCCTCCCAGACCTGGGCCCTGCGCTGAGCCTAAGGAAAATCTCTATGGGGACTGCTACGTCCCAGCTGGGACTGCAGGAAGGGACGCGGCCGTGGACCCGGAGCAGGTGGGCGCCGCGGCCTGGGCCGAATGCGGGCGCACCGGATCCGTCGGAACCCCGAGGGTGCGCACTCCTCAGGTCCTTCCCGAGTCCTACTCGTAGCCCGGGAGGCCGCCCAAGCCCTCAGGGACCCGGGGATGACGGCCAGAGTCGGGGGCTGGGAGAGGCAGTGTCTGGCCCCCAGTCCCCGCGTGGGCAACACTCACGTATCTCTGCACAAGGGTCCGCACGAGGCTGCAGTCCATGGCTCCTCCGGCCGCGCCCGCCCGCGCTCAGCGCCCCCGCGTCCGGCTCAGCGCTCCCATGGGCCCGGGCCCGAGTGTGGCCGCGCGCCCCCGCCCGGGTCACGGCCTGGGCACACGGGGCGGTGCGGGGGGCGGCCGCGGCCCCGCAGCGCTCATGCCCAGCCCGGCCCGCGGCGGCCGGCGTGCGGGGTGGCCGCTCGGCGGTGGCGGCCGCGCTCGCGGGCTGCTGTCTGTGAGGCTGCCGGCTGGGCGCTGGGCGGTCCGGGGCTCCTCCGGCTGCTGGCCCTGTGCTCCGCTGCCCGCCGCCCCGCTCCTCTCGGGGGCTCTGCGCGCCCGCTCAGCCCTGCCTCCGGCCGCCCAGTCCCGGCGCTCACGTCACGAGCGCCTGTGAGCATGCGCCCCGCGGCCCGCGGCCCCCGCCCCTGCTCCTTCGCCCTCGCGTGCTTCTGCACTCGCGCTAGGGCCCTCCTTCCCTTCTTTCGCCGGTCCCCACCCCCGGAGCGGGGAGAGCCCAGGGGCGGAGGCCGGAGGCCGGCGGGTGCGGACGGCTCCCTGTTGCTTCTGCCCCCCGGCGGACTCTATACTCCCTGCCCTGGGGGCCGTGGTGGTTGCATCTGTGCGCCCTGATTCGGGGCGTGGGGACCGTGTGCCGTGTGGAAGCCTTCGTGGGCCAGCGTACCAGAACCCTCTCACACTCCGACCCGAAACCTCTCTCTCCTCTGAAGGCCCGACGGCGAGCGCGAGATCGCAGGGGTGCCGGAAGGGTGCCCGCGGGATGTGGGGGTGGGGGCTCGGAGTCCTTAGCCAGGGGCTGGGTCGCGCGCCCCTGTCGTGGTCGAGCCCCCAAGTGCAGCTCCTCCTGCTTTACAGCTGAGATGGGGTGGAGGTGAGCCTCAGGTGGCTACCCTAGCTTTTCTGCACCTGGGATCTGAGCTTTCTGAAACCCGGCCGGTTCCCTAGCCCTAACCTCCTGCCCTAGGTCTCCAAAGCTGTTACAGTTGCAGACACTTGTAATCCAGCGGGAATGAGGGGTTGAAATCAGCCTCAGAACCTGTTACACCAGCCGCCAGCCCCAGTGGGCAGAACTCTCCCGGTCCAGCCGGTCCAGGCTTTGCCTCCACCCCTGGCCCTGCCTGGGCGGGCCACCAGGAGGCCTAAGACGCCCAAGGTAAGAAGCTCCAGGCTCTTCTGGCCTCCAAGTCCCAGGGCCACACACCTGGTGCTGCTAGTTAAAAACCAGACCAGAGAACTGTTCCATGACACAGACACCACGATTTCAACTCAGGGAGTGTTTCTGATTTCCCAATCTCCAACTACACAGACTTGAGTAGATTGACATACTTAGTTCCCAACTTCCCTTCTCTATCAATAGGCCATTGCTTGTGAAACCAGAGGCATGGCAGCAACTTTAGCAACTTTTCAGGACCACTGCCCCTGCCTGACCCTGGCAGGAATGCAATTGAATGTGCATGTTCCCCTGACTGGCTGTGGAGAAGAAAATGGTATTAAACACTTTTTGAGTTAGAAACAGATGACTAGAAATGAGCACCAGTGGATGGTAATATTGACTGAACTAAATGGATTCTGAACTACTTTTCTTCAGTAAAATGCTCCAATTTGGGGTCAGCTAACTCACTGATTCTCCATTTTCTATCCAAATTTACAATGGAAGGGGGAGGGTGGGGGACTCAGAATTGGGGAAGCTGGGATGGCTCAGTGGGTTAAGTGCTCACTTTGCAGCCCCAGAGACTGAGGATCAAATCCCGCTATGGCCCATGCAGACCCATATGCTGAACTAGGGTGTGCCCCCAGTTCAGTTCTCACCGGGGCCTATGCAGGAGGCTCCTGGCACAGTTCCTGCCCTGCGCAGCCCCACGTCCACGTTCACCTGTGGAGTGAAACTATATGGAAAACTAACGCCGTCAACTATGGAGACTGCTCTGGGCCCTCCCCCTTTTCTCTGTCTCTCTCTGTCTGTCTCCCTCTGTCGAAAAACAATAAAAATAAATCTTGAAAAAAACCTCAGAATTATCTCTCTTTGATGTGAGAACTGTGCACACAGAATTTGTTCCTCCAGGTCAAATGGTCAACCAGAGTTTTTATCTGGAAGTTTTGAGAAGGTTGCCAGGATTTACAGAAGGAACATCAGAGTTGTAGCAAACAGATCACTGATTCTTCTACCATAACATACCTGCATACACTGTGCTGAGTGTTGCAGCAGTTTTGGACCAAAAATGGCATGACCCCATGCCCCACCCTCCATATTTACCTTATCTTGCCCTGAGCAAATTTTTTGTTTCCCTAAATGAAAAAAAGTCCTCAAAGGGAAGTGTTTTGCCAATGTGAAAGAGGCAAAATTAAAAGTGGCAGAAGCACTAAAAGGCATTAAAATTAACAGTTCAAAAACTGTTTTGAACAGTGGGAAAAGTGTCTCAATAGGTGTATTGCATCAAACAGAGGGTACTTTGAAGGTGACTGGTATTTAAACATGTAAGAATAAATACACAATTTTTATAAATAAAATTGTTTTGTTTTGTTTGGGGGCCGGGGGTGGGGGGGGGCACTTGTATCTGCCTTCTCTATCCTCCTCTGTGCCCAAAAGGCTGATGGCCATCACTACTGAAACTTAACCAAAAAGGGTGCCAGCTGCAGGCCGGAGACCAAGGAAACAGGCTGGGGTGTTTCTTCCTTCCTCTCCATTTTGTCCCACCCTGGGCCTGGAAGTATCTGTGTCCCTCTATGATGACAGTTCTTGTAGGGCTTCTTTATTCATTGCATCAACCCATGTGAGGCTCCTGGAACTACAGTTCTCTCCCCCATGCCTCTTAAGGCCTGGCAGTGGTGTCTACCTCCCACTGTTGCTGGTTGCTGTGTAATAGCATCCTTTGATTGGTTGTGGAATCATGACTGCACTGTAGTAAATGGTTCCTTCATTATACTCTCTTCCAAATCTACTCTCCAAGAATGACTTCTAACTTGCAAACTGTGACATATGAAAGGGGGGGTGGGGGCAGACAAGCAGATCACACAAGGGCATTGGACAAAGCCCTTGCATATCTTTCAGGAGTGTCAGTCTCATTCAATGGTAAATGTTAATTTTATATTGAAGTAGACTCCATGGTCGCCAGTGTAGCAAATATGCCCTCTTTTTCCTTGCTGGCAGAAACCTACCTTGGTCCAGATATCCACTGTCTACTACTCTCTATGGCTGGGGTAAACTGGTTCATGTAAGCTAATCTTAGTACCTCCATTTTTCTTCTTGTAATTGATTTAAAACAAGCGTAAGCCAATGAATTGTGCTGTTGGAGAGAGTTTCCTCACTCTTAAAAAGGCACATAAAGAGAAAATGCTCCTTGTTTTCTGCTGGATATTGTGTGTCTGGATGTGATTGATGTCTGGCACTTTGCAGACTTCTTGCATCCATGATAGGAGATTACAGGAGGAACATCCTCACTCTGGGAATGGCAACATGCAAAGAGGGGAAGAGCATGGGTCCATAACAACTCCATTGGGCCATTAATCAATCATGCTGCTGCCCTAGCATGGAATTTTATATCATGAGAGAGAATTATTCTTATTGAGTTGGATTTTTTGTTACTAGTGGCTGACAGCACCTTAACTTTAAACCTATGGAAAAAACCAATTAAGATGCTTTATTAAAATAACAGAAAAATCTAACTCACCCTGTGAAACATTTCTGTATAACAAAACCGACTGGGATTGTTCATGTGTCTGCATTCTTTTGGGGGCTCAGTGGCCTGGAAGTTTCAGATGGCTTCAGTCACATGTCTAGTGTCTTAGCTGGGTGGAGGGGAAGCTGAGAGTAGGTTGACCTCTCTCTCTCTCTCTCCAGATGGTTTCCATCATTTTGTGATCATTTAGTGGTCTAGCCTGAGCTACTTTACATGACAGCTGGATCCCAAGAGAGTCAAAGTGAACTTGATAGGATCCCTAAGAAGGTTGGGCTCAGAAGTCCCAGAATAATAGATTAGACTCTCCATTAATCATAACTCAAGCAACCAGCACTCTCAAAAAATTGGAAAAATGTTTTTTGTCAGTTGATTGAGATTGCTCAGTTGCTGGTTGCTTGAGAGTGCCAGCTGCTTAAGTGCAGGTTAATGGAGAGTCTACTTACATTTATTTGGTATCTACCAGCCCCCATAGGTGCCTGTTAACAGAGGATCTACTATATTTCTGACACATTTTATTGTGGAAAATAAGTTTCAATGCCAGCCCAGATTCAAGGGGAAGGGGCAAATAGATTTCACTTCTTGATGGAAGGAGGGCCTTGTACATGAAGTAATGAGAGAACTTGTGAATGATCACCTTCCGAAACAATCTACCATAGACAGACTGAAATATAATAGTAATGGAATGTGTCAGTGCAGGGTTGGAATATGTTGGTAATATTACAGTGAGTTCGAAGTGCAATGGCTGAAGGCAGGTTCTTCATTCACATGGAAGGGGAAAGAGAATCTTCACTCTGATTGGATCAGCTAAGTCCTGTGCCCATTCTTGGCCAATCACTTCTAGGCTGGTGGAATACATTTAGGTGATTGGCTTAGGTCTGGATTAAGTGCAAATCCCGGATTAATAAATGTCTAAGGAGAATAGAATGATCTTAATCAGCTTTGGGTTATCAGGACCTACTCCTGACCCATTAACAGTATGCCTGCTTCACCATGGTGAACTGATGAATGAGAAAGAGGCAACAGGTAGGATGCAAACCCCAAAACTTAAAACAAATTGTGGGTCTGCAGCTGGATGCTCAGGCTATACCCACACTCACACCTGTACACAGACTCATAAGTATCTGCTCTGCACTACTCCCATTCACCTTGGGAGGGCCAAAAAGTGGGCCGTCTTGTAAAGACAGTTTAAAACAATTGCTAGTGGGCCCTCAAATGACAAACCTGGCGCTAAAAAACTGATTACTGAAAACATAGAACAAGAAAGCATGAGTTATTAACATGTTTTACTTTCAGGTAAGAGAAAGAGCAAGTACCACACCTTAGGGGGCTTGGCATCCTTAGGTAAGCAGTCTTTCTCCTCCAAGCTTTTAGAGCATTCTATACAACTCTATAGGTCCAACATTATTTTCTTCCCATCTTCCCATGGATTTCTTCTAGAATTTTTCAATGGCAGAAACTTCCACAGGATACCCTTTCACCTCCCTCATCCCTTTTGTCTGGAGTCTTTTACCCTACCCCTTGTTAATCTCACAAAATCCTACACATCTTTTGTAGCCACACTTGAATGTTATCTTTCCTCTACATCAGGGGTGTCAAACTGGCGGCCCGCAGGCCGCATGCGGCCCCCGAGGTAATTTTTTGTGGCCCACGATGCTCTGAAATAAAATGAAAATAGAAAAAATTGTTATGAAGAAAATAGCGCTTAGGGGAGATTGAGGCAATACCGTACACACAATTCCCTCATTAACCCTTTAACTACTGAAGACGAGTATACACGTGGCCCAGTGCCTTTCCTGGGGGCCTGTGGGCATGTATAAACGCGCTGACTCAGTTCCGGTGACATTTGTAAATGTGATGTGGCCCGGGTGAATCTTGCCTGTTGCACCAAATGGCCCATGTTTTAATTGAGTTTGACACCCCCAACCTACATATTCCTCAGTTACTATTAGTTACTCCTTCCCACAGCATGCTTGATGGCGCCACTTAGTGTCACTTAGTTATTTGTCCAGAACAGTTTTTCTAAACCTTGGTTGTCAATTAAAATCACTCAGGGAGAATTTTTTTTTTTAATAGCCATTTCCTAGAACCCCTCCCTGCAGCCCAGATATTTTTTATTCAATTGATTTAGACTGGGATCCAAGCATCAGTTTAAAAGCTCCCAGATGTGGCAAGTTTAAGACTCACTAGTCTAAATGTTGGTCTCCCCACTTGAGTGTGAACTTGTTGAGGATGACTTCAATTATTGATTCCTTTTTACTCCCCAGGGCATAGCACACAGTCCCTTGTACATAATAGGTACTCAATAAATGTTGAAAAAATTAAATGCACCTAAACTGCTATTTCAGCCACTGAGCATTAATACGACAGAATAAAGGGAGGCCATAAAGTTCGAGCACATGCAGAGAGAAAATGTATATAGTCAGGGCAGTCAATCCAGAATGGATACCTGTAACGCTGTAGGAATGCTGTGGGTGCAAGGTCTTTGGTTCAAAATGTCACTGAGGCTATATTACTCCACCATATTCTGTCATTCTATTTCTCTTGGAATGTGATGGTGAAACGTTGTCTGCCCACACCTGGGAGGAGCTTGTGGGGCAGTGCCACTGAGTGACTGTTGAAAGTCTAGTTTAATTTGGTCATTACGCAGTTGTCAAAAAGAAAATAGAGTAAGTTACATTTCACTATCATTCTTAGTTGAGAACATGTGAGTTGCATGAACTGGCAATCACAAAGAATTAGCAAGATTTAATTTTCCAGATGATGTTGGTGTGGGCTCTACCATGAAAACTGTCACCAAGTCCTGTGACTCCAGGTCATGCATAGGTTTGATTGGCAGGGGATCTCATATTTGCCATTTTAACATCCATCCTCGGGGATTATGTGTTCTTTGAGTCTGCATTTTTCAAATATTTTTCTCCTCTGTCACTCTAAACCTTTTTCTTAAGGTTTCTTCCTTCAGGTATTCAGATATAGGTCAGGATTCCTAGAAGGATCACAGTGTACAGGTCCTGTCCCTCCACAATGAGGGGTTCACTGTATTAACTCTGAGGTGCCCCGTTTCACACCTCAGTATGAGTAATCATGCAAAGAGTTGCTTGTGCCAAAATGAACCTAATCAGGATTAATTTTGCTTCTCAGTTCGCCATTCTCTCTTATTTTTCAGTGAGAATACATGAAAGAAATATATGCTTAATGGGGGAGCCAGGATGGCTTAGTGGGTTAAGCACTCGCTTTGCAGCCCCGGGGACCAAGGACTGAATCCCGGCTCCAGCCATGTGGACCCATATACTGAACTGGGGTGTGCTTCCCATGTGGGAGGCCCCCAGTTTGGTTCTCATTGCTTGGTTCGGTCCCTGGCTTGAGGAAGCAAACTTCTGATGCGGGAGGCCCCCAGCCCAGTTCCTGCCCTGTGTGGCCCCTGCCCACCTGTGTGGAGCAAAACCATGTTGAAAACTGATGATGTACAACTATGGAGACTGCTCTGAGCACTGCCCCTTCTCTCTCTGTCTCTGTGTGCCTGCCTCTGTCAAAAACAATAAATCTTAAAAAAAAAAATGCTAAGAATTGTTTTCTCTTTCCTCATTTTTTTATACTCTCTTCTCCCCCTTTTTCTCTCTAAAGAGATCAATTATTTTAATTCCAGTTTTTTTTCAGGGAAAAAACAAAACAAAACTAAGTTTTGAGGTGCTTAAAATTACCAATGAGGTCATGAAAGCAATTTGTTCTCATTTATTTGAACAGAAACTTTAAAATATTGCTTCTCCCAACAAAGTAAATAAAATGATAGGGTATCTGAAATAGGACTTGGACAATAATTATACAATTAGCATTTTTTTTAGGTAATTTGTACCTTTGTTTTCAAAGGTCACTTTGACATTATGTAACATCACTTACTGAATGTTCTATTTATGGACACTTTTTAGAAAACTAGAAAAATGCTTTCTCTTAAGACTTTGTTTTTATAAGCAGAAAAATAAAATGGTTTTCCTTAAAATATATTTTATTTACCATAATTTGTAAGAATATTTTATCACTTTTAACTGAAAATGATTTAATTCTAATCAAAGAGGCTAAAATATACTTAAAATTTAAGGGTTTTGAATACATTATGCTGAGTAAAGTAATGAGACACAAAAGGACAAATATTCTATGATTCCATTGATAAGCGTTTTCTAGAGTCACATTCGTTGAGTTGGGAAAAATAGTAGTTTCCTGGGGGTGGGGTTGGAGAGTTAAATGTTTAGTGAATGCAGTTTCAGCTGGAAAGATGAAGAGTTCTGAAGAGCTCTCCCATGCAGTGGGAGGTACTGAAAGGTGGGTTGGGATTGGGAAGCACCAGGGTTAATGTGCTTGGGTTCTGGCCCACTGGGGAAGAAGCTCACCCCAGCACCGCCTCTCCTGAGGCCCAGCTTCCAGACACCAAAAGGGGATGATGGGTCAGGGCCAGTGTTTTGGAAGGTAAAAGGCACGGAAGTATAATATGTGGTTGGTTCCACCAGCTTAGGGGAGACCATCAAATGTGCGCCGTTAGCACTAAGGAGTAGAGAGAATGTCACTACATTTTATTATTTGTGTTTTGACATGTACTAGATGCTCAGCTAGTGTTAATTTTCTTTCCTTTCTACTGAGTCCCCTCCAGTGGATGTACAGTCTTATTATCCTGCTTGCTGCATCCAGTGGCAGGGACCCTAAATCACCCATATTCTCCCTCTGAAGTTCCAGAGTTTTCATGTTGCTGTGGTAACTCAGCCCTGCCCTGCCTCACAGCCTTTAATGAATGCCCTTTAGCGGCCATTGTTGTACTAGGTCACTCCTCCTGAAGAGGTGTGGCCTTATCACAGTACCCAGCACAGTGGCTCCTGCGTTGGCCCTGCATAGAAGCAGCCCAGGCATGTGCATCTTGGAAAGGCTGATGTCCTGATCCCTGAATGCACTGATGTTCATGGCTGTAGGGAGAGCATCCTCAAACCTTGGCTCAGCTCTCAAACAGATGCTCTCAGGCTGCTGCATTAAAGTAAAGTCTTCTGTGAGGATGGTATTTGGATCAACCAGAAACAACATTCCAATTGGAAATGGAAGAGGGAAGACAAAGAATGGTTGGTTTCTGTCTATGTAATCCTGGAGAGATGCATCAAAAGTTTATTTCTGAATTACTGTAATAACTTTGATAAAAAATGTATTTTAACTGAAGACATACATTTGCATGGCTTTAAAATAAAATAGAATTAGCTTGATTATTATAATAACCAGACATCCTCTCCTCAACCTTAGAATCCTTTTCTACAGAGGCAATCATTTATAGCTCTTTGCGTTTTTTCTCCTTCATTGCCCTCATATTTCTAAATAATGTGCTTATAATGTAATTTAAAAATTTTTAGAAAGCATCGATTGATTTCCTACTAGGGAATATGAAATATTTACTTTTTTGCTACACGTAGGCACACCTCCTCCCACTACCTTGTCCCATAGAGTTTTACCACAATTTTCATTAAATCAATATTCTGTGTATTAATAATAACATATTATTAGGATTGGGTAAGTATTAGTACATGCACTACATACTACCACTGCATTGTGTTATGTAGTCTGACTGCATTTTCTTTTTTATACAACTTTTTTTTTGAAGGTTATCAGTACTTTGCTTTTTCTTTTTTTACGTTTTCTATATACTTAACCACGAATGCACGATCAACTCTGACCAAGCTGTAAAATTCCTTTCAGAAGGATAAAGCTGGGGGCATCTCACTGCCTGACTTTTATCTGTACTACAAAGCCTCAGTAATCAAAACAGCTTGGTACTGGCAGAAAAACAG